>PVLD010015433.1:0-48532 GCA_004027595.1 Dinomys branickii | reverse complement strand
TGACTAAATTTGCATGTCTGTATATGGGTCCATACATCTACAATTCGAAGATATCAATGGATAAAGCAACAACTACTGTTGAGACCATATCACCTTGTCTATAGATTAGTTGTGATTGTACTATTTTCTATGATAATGGGTGTCTGTTTGTCAATATGTTTTTGTACTTTTATGTTTCTAAAATTAAAAAAAAAAATTAGGTATAAAGCAATAAAAAAAAAAAACAATGGGGAATGCTAGTCCTTTTAAAAATATCATCAGACACGGCCAAAGATAGATTAGACACTTCTGTACAAAGTACATAGAGAAAAAGTAAGAACAGTTAGTGTTCATATTGTTTGATCAGTCTTACATGTTTATATCTGGTAATTCGAGCAACTACTTTAAAGATAACAATATGCAATATAATAACCATTGTTAATTTCTTGTCTTGTTTTGAAATTCGGTGTCATTTTTATTGTTTTTTAATTCTCTTTAAAATGAAAAAGAAACATTAACAACCATATGTGGTGACATGCTGGAAATCCCATTGCTGAGGAATCAGAGACAGGATTGCTGTGAGTCCAAGGCCAGCCTAAGTCTGTATAGTGACACCTTTCTTAAAAAAAAAAATAAAAGGGAACATAAGTACATTTAAGAAGACAATTTCTCAGGGTTTTCTACTTTAATATATATTAATATTATTATCATAGTTTATGCATGTATATATATATATATAATTATTTTCATACTTAAAATTCAGTTTGACCTCCTGATGTGATGACATAGATAGAAATAGCTAAAAGGGAACATAGAAATTTATTAGAGGAGTACAGTGGATAAACACTCCTGGGATCTGAATGATAGTAATATCTCTGGTTACTATCAGGTTAATGAGGAGCACTGCAAATTCACCCCTGAGGGATGGAGAACTGTAGGAGTCAGGCTGTGAAAACCTCACTCAAAAGTTCTGCCCACCCAGACAGAAACAGCTGTGCTTTCTACCAGAGAAGGATCTTCTGGGTGCAGAACAACTGAGTCAATCAGTGTGTCCACCCTTCCTGAGGACAGATCTTTTGTCTTCTACATGCAGGTGACTTTCTGAGCACATTCTCCAAGAAACCATCCAGGTAAGCCAGAGTCTCTTCGTTTATTATTTGAAAAAGAGTGCAGTATTGTAGTAAGACTTCACCTCTTTACAGAAATCTTTCCTATGTTCGTGTGAGATGTGGGATGTAAGGGCTCTGGATAGGAAAGTGGAGGGAGAATATCTTATTGAGAAGGCTCTGCATCCTCATGTTTCACATTAATAAGAATAGCAGAAATAACCTAAATAACAGCACTTCCAATTCCACCATCCATCTCGCTTGCACAGTTAACCGATGTTATTACTGTGGTGTAGTTTTTCATGTCTTGTTAAATGAAGTACTAAAGAGCACAGGATTCACAATTCACTACCTTGACAACTCCCTTAATTTTTCACTCATTCTTCTATTTTCCCCAAGATAGGTCACTGGTGTGTTTGGTGTTCTGCATGTGTGGATCCCAATTGTATACATGGTCTTTGGAGGCAGTTACAATAGCACCTATCAGTTAAAGAAGGTAGAAGTAAATTGTGCTGTAAATGTACTGCCGCAGTCTGGTAATTAGCATCAACTACATAACATGTTTATCAGAAATTAAAATTACCCAAAGGCACTGATTATAAATGTTACACATATACAGTAGGAAGACTTTAAAATTAACACCATCAAGTAGTTTTGAAGAATAATGTTAAGTTCATTGATAATTCACGAAGAAAAATGTTATGTCAACTTAAAGTGTTTTTCTGCTGGGGAAAAATAATTTATAAATTTGTAAATTAAATTGGCTATAAGGGATTTGAACATGCCTTTATTATTTCTCATGATAAAAATGTCTCAAGAAAGCCATGGTAAAGTGTGTGTTATTTTTGTAGTTATCCAAGCAGTGGATAGGGAAATTTTCTGCAGCTTCTGTAAGGCATGGATAATACCTAAGGAGAATATACATAACTTATAGAGTTTCAATTAAATGTACATTTTTCTCATAGAATGTTTGATAATAGTTTCTTCAATTATATATAACCTTTGTGAATCATGTACCTAATTCTTTCAATATTTAGTGGATATTGTTATAATTGATATATTTTTTTCATTTCTACTTAATCAAGATTCCCAATGATAACTTGGACATGTATATTCTTCACTGCTAATAGCATTGCTTATGTGACAGTTTTTCTGTCTTCCTTTACATTTTCTTTAATTATCCCAACCCATCTCTCCCTCCTGACAGATTAAAAGTGCAGTGTGTTCATTGCTTATGAAAGACACACATGCACGCACACACACATACACACACACACACACACACACACACACACACACACCACATCCACATGTACAGAGACACAAAAGAGTGAAGAGTGAGTTGAGGGCTGATCCTGCCTAAAACTACACAGGCTGCTTTTTCTTGATTTATTGTTCCTATCTTTGAGATATCTCCATGAGAATTTTTACTCTGTGAATCTGAGGTATAATTACAGAAGAAAAATTACATTTTTAACATATATGCAGTATGTACTGGGGTAGTGCACATTGTCAAAATCACCTAGCTGCAGCTAATGGACACACACATGAACAGATTCCTCTCTACAGATTAAGATATCCAGTTGGAGGTTTTCCCCCATTCCAAAAGCAACTGCTGGAGGATGCAATAAATTCAGATCCGTAACTTTAATTTTACACCAAACAATCATTGATAATGCCTTTCTCTTCCTCAAGGGAGAAAGAGCAATGCTTAAAAGTGACACTCCTATTAGGAAGTCTGAATATCAGAGTCCCTGCAAATCTTTAAGTCTCTATCTTCTACAAAGGATGAGTTCATTTTCATTTCTTTTTAAATAGAAGACTGCATTTTATTTTTCTCAAATGTAGTTATTACTTTATTTGCTTTTAATTCTATGTAATTATTTGTTTTGTAACTCATTCATGGAAGAGTTTCCCACAGGAATAGAAATAATGACATCAACATAGTTACCTAGCTTCTAGAACAAATTGCTAAAGCACATCACTTGTTTTTCCAACGGATAGTATTACCAGCTTCCTTTCTAAAGGAAGTGTTTTCCAGTCACTGCTCCTGTCCACATGATGACTGTCTTCCCCACTCACACCTCATTTAATGCATACTGGGTGACACACTTTCAAAGCAAGGGAAAGTTTGGGAATTTATTTCAACAGAAACTATTATAATTGTAAAGGAAATTGGCCAGAAATATGGAAACATTTAGAAATGCTCATTCCGTACTATCCATTTTGCATGGACAAGTCAAAAGGAACAGCTCAGTAGTCTGACAATGAGATCTTTGACATAGTGTTTGCCAAACTGTGTGTAGATATTTCCATGGCAAGTTCTGATAGGTACATAGGTCTAAATGATAAACTATCTCATCTGCAAATTGATGAGACATTTGAGTGATACTGAGACTTCCAAAAATAAGAGACCATTGCTCCAGAACAGGACCAGTTTCTCCTCAGCCCTAGAATATGGACCAGTCTTTGTCTGTCAGGAATCAGGCCACACAGCAGGAGATGAGCAGCAGGCAGGTGACCAAAGCTTTGTCTGTAGTTACAGCCACTTTCCATGGCTTACCTGACCACATAACTCTGCCATCTGTCTTCTGAGAAGTAGCTTTAAGTTCTGACAGGAGCTCAAATGCCACTGTGAATCATTCATGCATGCAAGGGACCTAGGTTCCATGCTCCTTAAGATCCTCTGATGCCTGATGATCTATGGTGGAGCTTAGGTGCTGATGCTAACACCAGAAAATGGAGGAAACTTATAAAAATAAGCAGAGATGTCTTCACAGAGCCCATAATATACCAATTGTTTGCAGATTCCTATGAAAACTCTATCAGTGAACGCCAAGTGACAAACGAAGCTGCACATGGTCACCAAGCTTTCAGTGGCAAGTGAGTTGCTGTATTTCCATCATACAGCTGTATCTGGTGTCAGGGTTTAGGTCAGAATCCAACCCTAATTTCAATTTTCATGAGACTTGCCCATTATTTACTTACTTGCTTGTGCATTATAGTGAGTTGTATGATTATTTATTTATATATACATTGTAATGACAATAGAAATAAACTGCACAAAGGAAGTAATGCACTTGAATCATCCCAAGCTACTCCTCCTCCCATGTCTGTGGTTATAGTGTCTTCTGGTCCCCAGAAGAATGAGGACTGCTGCTCTATAAGATAAATTTGATACCTTTTATTCTCACATTCCTTTTTGTCCCAAGGCTTGGACTAGTAAGAAAGATCAATGTGTTATGCTTTATTTTAATCTTAACATTTTCTACTTGTTATGGTTTGGGTCTAGATGTCTCCCAAAGTCTCATGCTGTCATGGGGAGTAGGCTTTTTAGAGGCACGTGAATTTAGAATTCATGATTGATTCACGTTCTACTGCTGGGATTAAGGACATGAGTGCTACACCTGCCCTAGGGCAGGCAGCCTGCATACAACAAAAGGGGTAGAAAGAGGCTTGTCCCTTCCCTGTCCCCGCGTTGTTTTTGCTGTCTTCTGTTACAACGAATGGCTGTCTCACTGCCATGTGCCCCCCTGCCTTAGAACCAGCTGACTATGGACTGAACCTCTACAAACTGTGAGCTAAATGAAGCTTTCCCCCTTTAACTTTGGGTTTTGGGTAGTGTGTTGCTGCAAAGGGAAAAGTAATTAAGACACCACCATTCTGAAAAAGCATGGGTGTGCAGTGAGGGAAGCAGGAGCTAGAAGAGAAGAGAGGCTGCAGGGCAGAAGTCTTTCGTGTAAATTTTTAAATCTGAGACTGCCTGCACTTTTATCAATTAGATCCTTGTTAAATGAGCAGCTCCAGCTGCTTTCCTTGGGGAGGAAACCTCCACATTCCTCAGTTAGCAGTTATGATTGTAGTCCATAATTACTTGGAAGCAGCTGAGACACAAAGGGGGGCTGTCTGCATTGACTACTGGAAGGTAGACCTGCTGGCCTTGACTAGTCTCTGATGAAAGATTCTACAACCTGGAAGAGCCCAACACTGATTATGACATGGGTGTGCTGTTCTCTGACATAACAGCTGCTTAGCCCTGTGCCTGTCTAGTAGTCTTTGTAGACAGAGGCCCTATGGCAGTGGTGCTGAATCTACAGCACAGGTGCCACAGTGGGCTGCTTGTGTCAATGAAAGCTCTAGAAAGTTCAACATCACTGGCCTATTGAATGCAATATTGATTCACAAATTAGATTCAACTGGAGTCAAATGAGGTTTTATAGACTAGTTTGACAATCCAGTGTTCAGGTATAATTTCTGTGGGACGCTTAACTCTTGTTTGATTCTAGATGGAAGAATGCCCGTACAGAGCACACTAAGTGAAACAAATGCCATTCCCAAGATAAGTGCACTCACAGTGTTTGATTTAGGACAGTGATTCATTACTCCAACTCCACATTAAAGTCACAGGAAAGGCTTTGATAAGACAGATGTGTGCAGCCCTGCCCGGAGATTTGGGTTTAGGTGGTCCTAGGCGGCGCTTGCTCATAAGTGGATGACTCTAACATACTAGTAGCCTTAGACTCACAGATTTTGAAGAAGTTTGGGAGGTGTGGTTCCCCTGAGTAGAACAGAGACTCCATTAGAACTCGCAGCACCTTGAAATATAGCTGATATTTCCTAAATGGAGCTATGCAAAAGAAAAGCTGGCTAAGTACTGGAGGCTGTTTTGCAACAAAACAATAAAAAGGAAAAGAAGAAACGAGAGAGAAAAAAGTAGAGAAAGAAAGAGGGCAGAACAAGACCTGAGTATTCACATGGGCTTGGAACGTGAATTCTTACTTTTTCTTTGTTTTAAGACAGTGTTAGAAACACTTCAAAATGTTAAATTCATGTAAAATACGCTAAACATGGAATACTGTTCCTTATTCCCAGAATGCATATGACAGACTTGCATAGTTGTATTAAGAATTTTTACCCCTATGGCGCCCAGGAGAGACTGCTGCTCATCCAGAAATTGTTTGTTTCATTTTATTCCTACCCCATATTTCCTTCAGGTTCACCAACAACATGAAATTGAAAAACCAAACATCTGTCTCAGAATTCCTTCTCCTGGGACTGACAGATGATCCAGAACTGCAGCCCCTCATCTTCAGCCTGTTCCTGGTTATTTACCTGGTCACCATCCTGGGAAACCTGCTCATCTTCCTGGCTATCAGCTCTGACTCCCACCTCCATACCCCCATGTACTTCTTCCTCTCCACTCTGTCCCTAACCGATATCTGTATAAGCACTAGCACAATTCCAAAGATGCTGGTGAACATGCAGGCACAGGATCGGAGAATCAGTTACACAAGCTGTTTCTCTCAGCTTGGTTTTGTATTATTTTTGGTTGCTTAGAAAATTGTCTCCTTGTGGTAATGGCCTATGACCGCTATGTGGCTATTTGTCATCCCCTGAGGTACACAATCATCATGCACCCCTGCCTCTGTGTCCTGCTGGTTCTACTTTCTCTGCTCATGAGCACTGTGCATGGTCTGATCCACAGTCTGGCAGCATTGCCACTGTCCTTTTGCATGAACGTGGAAATCCCACACTTCTTTTGTGAACTTGCTCAGATCATCAAGCTGGCCTGTTCTGATACCTTCATCAATGCCACACTGATATATTCAGCAGGAAACACCTTTTTTGGTGTTCCTCTCATTGGTATTATTTTCTCTTATATTAAAATCATCTCCTGCATTTTGAGAATGCCATCAGTTGGGGGAAGGTATAAGGCTTTTTCAACCTGTGGGTCTCATCTCTTTGTTGTTTCCTTTTTCTATGGGACAGCTTTTGGTGTGTACATGAGTTCTACATTTACTGACTCTTCCACTAAGAACGCAGTGGCTTCAGTGATGTACATTGTGATCCCTCAAGTGATAAACCCCTTTATCTACAGTTTGAGGAACAAGGAAATGAAAAGAGCTCTGAGGCATCTCGTAACGGGGAAGCATTTTATATGCTAGTGTCATGGGCTTTGAGCTAGCATTTCTAGAATATGACCAAATGAGAAGAATAAAGGTTGGACAGAAAGCCTGGCTCTTATGTCACTATGGTCTTCCAAAATGACCACATAATATGATGTCTAAAGACATTCCAATTTGTGCTTTGTGCTTCCATTTCATTTACCCTATGTGGGACTTGGTGGTCTCTCAGTGGTCCCTGGGAGAAAATGGCGAGAGGATTTAGAAAAGAAAGACAAGAGTTGATAGAGATGACAGCGGGTCAGGTGGAGTTACCTCTCTTGCCTGATGAGCAGGAGCACTGACTTCAACAGTAGGGGTGTTTATTTACACCCTCGAGATGTTGGTTAATTTCTACCTCGCTGCCCAGCAACCAGTTAACAGTTTATGAGGGCTTGTTTCCTCGGAGGGACTTGTTTCCTCCAAGGAGCTCCCGTGTTCTCAGGCTGGCATCACGCTGCTCGTACAATTGTTTTCCAGCTTCAGCAGCTCCCAAGAACCCTATTCTGTGATGTTTGAGAAATGATTTCAACCTCTAGATTGCATTTAGTTGTTCTGACTCATTGGAAGAAAAATGTGAACTGAGTCCTCCATTTTCGAAGTTCTTTATGCATCAGTTTTGCAGTTAATGTTGGAGTAGTTGAGCTTAATGCAAGCTGCACTAACATCTGGAGATGAACCTCTTTATGATCTCAGAGCCATGACTGTTGTCTCATGATGCTAAAGAATTGGACTGTTTATTATAATTAAAGAATTACTGACACTTTATTCAAGCAACTGTATCTTTCTAGGTTCATATTGGCATCTCCCCTCCTCAGTGTGATTACTTTTCCAATTCACACAGTAAGATTATGTTAATGGTTTGGGGCATTTTTGAGACATTTTAGATTTTGAACCTCATTAAAGAAGATTCTTTACTCCTCATAAGGAAAAGAAGCCTTTACACAAATATGCTTGGGCTATCAAGAGAGTTGTTCATTATTATGATTTCACAAATACACAATATGTAGTGTCCAGGATTAGGGCTTCACTGAGCCCTACATGAGGTGGCCTCATTCTGGGATAATTCTCACCACCATCCAGTTCTATAGCTTGAATCTGAAATGCTCCCAGAGGTCCATGAGTTAAAGTTTTGGTCCCCAGCATTTGATGCTTGAAAAATTGTCCCTTTAAGAAGTAGTGGCAGCTCAGAGAAGGTATTTTCTTCTGCTTTCCCAAACACAAGAGAATCTTGTGCCAGTGCAATATGTTGCTGATACCACACCTTTCACAGCATGTGAACTCACCCGACACCAGCTGGGGGTTGCTGATGGCTCTGGGCGCCCCCCACCACTGTTGAGCTCACAGAAGGAAAACTGATGGCTTTGTGAAGGATAGAGGAAGCATGGGCAAAGAGATGGCAAGACCTGCTTTAGCTAGAGGACAGGACATTGGATGCTCAGCTAGTGCCCTATAGAAAGTGAGCACAAAGGCATGGGGGATTCTTGAGAAGAGAAGGGGGCTGAGATCAAGAGAATCCTTTTGGAGGATTAAAAGTGGTAGAGACCAGCAGCAAAATGCAGTCTCTCCACAACCTGGAAACCAACTTGATGAAAGAAAGAAGTAGATTTCTGGGAATTGCGATGCAGTTGACAGGAAACCTAGAAACTACAGAGAAGCTAGAGTAATGGGGCACAGTGTGAAGAGAAAAACAAAGGGATCTGGAAAGCTGACCCTGGGTGCAGAGTGGGGGAAGCAGTCTCTGAGGACACAAGGTAAGCCCGGAGATAGTCCCAGATTTGGAGCAAAACCACAGGCGTGGCCAGCAGAGCTAGCCCCAAGAAAAATTCACAGCTGGTGTGAAATGCAAAAACAGTGTGGGGTTTTACTCTGAAGGTGACTCCGCCGCAAGGGAGGCTGCAGTGGAAGAAATCCAGTGCAGTGCCCACCACATTTGATAACATTTTATAAGGACCCATTCCAGGAAGGAGCTAATTATTTAAGACAGCTACAGAACAACTCCATATCTTATACTGGAGAGTTTCTGGTATCACTATTCCAGAGGGTCTGCATGGAGATGGACACAAGGGACAGTCACAGAGAAGTCACAAGCTGTACATAAGCCCCTTCTCCTGAGAATTTTACACTCAGTCTAGGAAGAACATGAGTATCCTTCCATAAGTGGAGAGAAGGCAAGCCAATCACGTAAGGCTTTCAGAAGGGGATGGATCTGGAAGTGCTTCCATTAAGTCCACGGGTCTTCCTGAATCGCAGCCCTGCTTCCTATATCCAGCACAGAACTAAGTGGTAAGTTTGCTTTCCCTGTCTACCAACATGGGTGTGGCTTGGCTTGGTAGGTTGCCACAGCCTGGGTTGTATGGACAGAGAGGTCTCTGGACGAGGGGAGTGTGGTAAATCTCAAGCCCAGAGGCTCTAAAGCTCAGCAGAAAAACCCATGACTTGGGGCATACAGAGGAACAACGGAACTGGAGCGCCTGGTATGATTACAGCCCTAGTGTGGACCACTGACCAACCACACCCAGTGGAAAAAGCAGGCAGGGTTCATGATGTATACACAAAAACCTGAGTGTGGAGACAATAGAGGGCTTTGCACCGACCCGCTATCCACCCGGATGTCCGGGGAATTTCAGTACTTCACACCCTGGAAAGAAAGCTCTTGTTCAAAAACATACAGAATTTTTTTCAGGGGCTTCTTTTTTTGTTTCTTTATTGGATTTGGGGATTTTGTGGTTTTAGTTTTTGTCTTTTACTTTATTCTCTGACTTTCTTTTTCTCCCCGTCATGTTCTTTGCTGTTACTTTATCTAATGCTATTAATTTTCTTATATTCTTCACTTTCCCACCTTCCCTTTCATTTCTTTATTTTTCACATTGTCCTTTTTTCTTCCTCCCATTCACCACCACTCCATTTCTCCTAGCTTTATTATATTTAATATAAATTGTTTTATCAATGTTTAGATATTTAATTAACCATATGATATTACTGTTTAATTCTTTTGCACTATTAACAATGGAATAGTGGGCACATCAGTAGATATTTACTCTATGTAAATATTTGGCTTATCATTGTGTCTAAATTATAACTGTAGCTCTCTTTCATATGGTTAAGGTACTATAGTGGTATCTTATATCTTTTTCCTTTTGTAGTATGTCAGTATCCAGTCTTACATACTATATTATTATTGTTGAATTTCTTGCTATGGTCCAGGTGGCACAAATTGCTATTAATTGTTTTTCACTGTACAATAATGATTCATTCCCAGAGAAATGGGCGCTGGGCCAGTTACACTTCAGCCTCCCCATCCAAATTAACAAAAGTTGTTGGACCTTGGGACAGAGGCAAAGGACAATAGTTAGCCATGCCTAGAGTTCACCACTGAAAAGGAAACACTAACTAAAGAGATCTTCAGAGTAGAAAAAATTGTTTCCGCTATAATCATTCTAACACACACACACACACACACACACACACACACGTGAACAGAAATGTGAGGACAAAAACAAAATTCTTCCGAAAACTTCCAACTCTCCCAAATCTGATCTTTGTGGAATTAATGTGGAGGAAATAAAATCCAAGCAGCTAAATTAAGTGAAATGATATAATACACACAGAGAAAAACAGTTCAATAAGGTGCTCAGTGAGCTCAAAGATGAAGAAAATGCTAGGCGAGCTAAATAAAACAATACAAAACATGAATGACCAGTTTTGTAAAGAATTAGGCTTCATGAGAAAGTACCAAACAAAAATTTTAGAGACTAGAAATCCTACTTTAAGTACAGGTAGCAGAAGTGACCAGCATAAGGAAAGAATATCAGAATTGGAAAGTAGGGCTGATAATAGGTAAAATTATTATCTATTTCTATCCAACCTTGCTTTTTAGTTGAACTGACTTCCTTCTTTCTGGTGTTGTTGGCTAGTGTAGTTGTGACTTTCAAGGTACCTAGGAAGAGAAACCTGCAGTCCACTACAGAACAAAACTGTGTCCATGTGTGAAGGACACATGTAATGAATGGGAGTGGAAAGACAGGGGCAGAAAGGAAAGTATAGGCATGGCTTCCCAGGGAGATGGACATCCAGTGTCAGGATGGGAAGCGTCAGAAAGTTCTAACATTCATATCTTATTTCCTCAACTAATTATGCCAATAATGTTACAAAGGAATGATTTTACACTTGACACATGAATTCCCTACTAGGATGTTTATATACATTAAATATTTGAAGTCCTTCAACTATAACAGCTACTGAAATGTCCAGGCACAATTTGTTCAATGTCTTATCTCTGCCTTGTGATATTCCCTCCCATAGCCTCACAAGCAGCATTACTGTTGAGTGAGTGTTTGTCTCTTCATAAGATTCAGCTTAGGATACAACAACAAATTTTTGCTTTTTTCTAGTGCTGTAAAATTTCAAGTGCAATCCATACATCTTATCTTAATTTCTTCTTTTGGGGTGAAAGATGTGCTGTGTGCTATCTCAAACGAGTATCGATTTATCTACAAGAAATCAGGTGAAAGTAGTATCAACCTAATAAGCACTACAGGAGGAGGTTTCAGGAAACACCTTCTTAGGTGCTAAGTTTATTGTTAAATAATATATCTCCGAACTTACACATTCAGAAAATGTATTAAGAAAGAGTTGGTCTATGACTATTCCACCCTGAACTCACCCAAGCTCGTATGATCTCGGAAGCTAACAGGATTGGGGTTGGTTAGTACTTGGATGGAAGAAAGAGTTGACATATTGATAAATAAGTTGACTGGCTTGAAGTTGTTGAAATCTATAATTATAAAAGGTTTCTAAGTGGATATCTTGCACATAACCATTTCCAACTGTGAAGTGAGGGTTTAAATCTGATTAACCGTCTTGAGTTAGAGACAACTACCTATGTTTCCTTTTGGTGATTTTATAAGTGAATGAATGTTCAATTAAACATGTAGCACCAGTTTCAGATGATAGTTTTTAATGTGACAAACAACATACATTGAAAATGTTTGACAGAATTGGGACAGTATTCACAAGCTGTAATTATGAATTGATGGTGCTATTGGAAATGGCACCAGAAATGGCCCATGGTGGACACAGCAGCCATTGTGCATCACGTGGCTCAGAGGGTGCAGCAGTCTTGAAAAATCCCTTGAAAAACCCCACACCAGTGGATTTCATGCCATGGCCAAGGCTATTTTCCAACTTTAAGATAACTCTGTGTTGTTTTTATTTGAAATGGAGCAGCAGAAATACCAATCAATCAACCAACCTGTGTGTGGGTGAAGACAATGTCTGGGCAGAGAAGGTCAGTCCAGGGAGAAAATGTTGGTCTGGCCATGAGCTCTAGGCCCAAGAAAAGCTCACCACTACTATAAAATTCAAAATAGTGTGAAGTTTTACTCTGAAAGACACTCTTTATAGCAGGCTAGAATTGGAGAGGAAAACCAGTATAGTGTCGTCCATATTGCCAGAGAGCTTCCACTGTTACCCTCTCACCAGGAATATGAAAGTGAGAGAGAGAGAGAGAGAGAGAGAGAGAGAGAGACAGACAGACAGACAGACAGACAGACAGAGAGATCCATCAGAGGACTCTACAGAGATGGTGTGGGCTAAATATAGACTGTTTGAGCAATAGTAACTCAGCCATGAAAAAAATCCCTCTCTATCTATAGTGAGAAAACAGATGCAGCTAGTGTAGCTTTCCAAGGAGGCTGGATCTGAAAATGCTGGCAGTGAGTCAGACGGGAGCTCGGACCCCTGCCCTGCAGGCTACATTGAGAAGAGACCAGAGGGCTGAGTGTTTCATCCTCCAGCAGGAACAAAGGCCCTGCCCTGTTTCTTCAGAGGAGAAATCAGTGAAATCCAGATTAGAAATAAATACAGAGAAGTAATGAACTGAAGAACTGGGATTTTTTTTGGAAATAATAAACAGCATAGAAAAACCCTTAACCTATTATATTAAAAAACTTCTGCACAGCAAAGAAAACAAACAATAGCATGAAAATACAACCAATGGAATGGAAAATATTTTGGTCAGATTTTCTTTAGATGGAGGACTGGTATCTAGACTATATAAAGAAATAAGTTAGACTCTCAAAATAAAAGACTCAATCAAAAAATGGGCAACTGAAATGAATACACATGGCTCAGAAGAAGATATACAAATGTTCAAAACCTCTGGTTATTTCAAGAAATAAAATTAAATCTAAGTGAGATTTCATCTTACTCCAGAAAGCATGGCTTTCCTTAAGAAATCAAATAGCAACAGATACCAGCAAGGCTGCAGGAAATGGGCACTCTGCTACATTGTTGGTGGAAATGTACACTAATATTATTATGGAAATCAGTATGAGGATTCCTCAAAAACTAGTGCTAGAAATTGTACATGGCCTATTTCCTTTCTAGGTATCTTCCAGAATGTGGTAAAGACATCAAATTCCAGAGGAACATGAAGTCCCATATTTGTAACAGCACAATTCATAACAGCTAAAATCTTGGAAAAAGCCTATATATTTATCAATAAAAACGGATAAAGAAAATGTGGTCTTTGTACAAAAGGGAGTGATACTCTGCCATATAGCAGGATAAGTTCTCACATTTCCATCCTGAGAGCATAATGTTAAAGGGAAATAAGTCAGGGACATGAGCTTAACTTCCATATGTTTTCTCTTGTATGAGAAAGCCAAAATGTGAATGAAGAGCAAAATAAAATATAGATAAGATGCAGAGAGATGAGTCTTTCTAAATGGGCAGGGATCAATAAGAGAATGAAAGGAGTGGAGGGGAGAGGAAGGGCATGCAAAAAGAATTGAGGTATGTCCTGTACATACTCCAACCCTCACCAGGAATGTAATTATTAGGTACAACACTTCTGTACTGAGAAAAAATAAACACCAAAGTAAAAGGATTGGTCAATGATGATATTTTGTACTTCTTAACAAAGTAAGTGGAAAAGAATAAAAATCTAGAAATATTCCTATACTTGGCCAAGGTTGTTCATGCCTAAAATCTTGGTCCTCAGGAGGCTGAGACAGGAGGATGCTGTGAGTTCAAAGTCAGCCTTGAACATAGAGAGACCCTACCTCAGGAAAGGGAATATTAACACAGTTATGACTAAACATACTTTGTGTTTTAATATTACTATGTCTTATCTATAATTTATGTGTAAGTATATATACATACGTGTCAAAAATATTTTTACATCTAAAACTCCATTAGACTTTCTGATAGTTGAAATGGAAATAAATAGCCAAAATGGAAAATAGCAATTTATAGGAAGTACAATGGATGATAGGCACAAGTTTGGTGAAATAGAGCTGAGCAGAAATTATGGAGAGAGGAGAAATAATGTAGAGCTGGTCTCGGGAGTCAGAAAATCCATTGTCTTTAATTATTTTCCTCTATAGAGTTGGTGTATGAGGATATATGCTCCTGGGATCAGAATGATAGTAACATTTTTAGTTACAATTCAGTTAATGGGGAACTCTGGATATTGACTCTCCCGAGGAATATAGCAAGCGTAGGAGTCAGCCTGTGAAATTCTCAAATGTCCTGCGCAGTCAAAAGCAACAGCTGATCTTTCTCCCAGAGATGGCCTTGCTTGGTCCAGATGGTACTGAGTCACAGTGCGTCTGTCTTTCCTGAGTACAGCTCTTTGTCTTTTACCTGGAGGTGACTTGCTGAGCTCCATTCACATTGAAACCCCTCAGGTAAGCCAAAGTCTCTTCATTTATTATTTGAACTTGAGTGCAGATATTTCAGTGCAACTTCATCATTGGAGAAGCTCTTTTGTACTTCCTCTATAGAAGGGTTGTGAGGGCTCTAGGTAAGGAGGTGGACACAGAGCAGCTTAGTGAACAGTTTCTTAGTCCTCGTGTTCACAGTATTAGGAAGAGCAAAAGTAACCTAAAGAACATCACCAGCAACACAGACATTCATCTCCCTCCTACACCGAGCCAGTGTTGTTATTATACTGAATTGTTTCATGCTTCCTTCAATAAAGTAGTAAAATGAAAAGCACACACAATTCACCACCTTGGTGGGCCCATGTATTCTATTTCCCTCCCCAAGATTTATCATTTTGAATGTGGTGGTGTCCCCCACGCATGACTTCCTACTAATCTAGTCATTCGTAGGAAGCAGTAACCATGGCACCTATCAGTTACAGAATACTGAAGTATATTTTCTGTAAAAATATAGTGGAACAATCTGGTAATTAACATCAGGTAAGGAAGATTTCATAAAACAACATTTATCGGAAAATAAAATTACCAAAGACACCAATTATAAGTGGCACATATATACAGTAAACTTCTGTTGTATGAAGATTTTAGAACACAACCCCATGAAGCTGTTATTTGTAAGAATAAAGCTAAATAAGGTGGAAATTAAAAAGAATACTGTATGCCAAGTTAGTGTGATATTTCTCTTGTTGAAGTAAAAAATTAAACTTACAAAAAAGAACACATGGAAGGGGATTTCCTGTATGTTTTTATTATTTTTCACAATAACAGATATCTAAAGAGTACACGGTAAAGGTGTGACATCTTTGTTGTTGGCTAGGTGGTGGAAGCCCTTCAAGATTTTTTTGTAGTTTCTATCATGGCTGGGTGAACCCTAAGGAAAATTCACACAACTATGTATTTCTCATTTTCCTAAATTATTCATAATAACCTTTGAAAGTCATGCATCTGATTGTTTTAAAATTTAATTCATTTTTATTGCTATATGTTTTATCATATGTTGATGCTAAGTGAACAATGGAATCACCAATATTTTCTCCTTACTTTTCCACTTGTTTCCCAAAGATATTTTGAACATATGTATTCTTCACTGACATTAACATTGCTTGTGCTAAAGGTTTGTGTCTTCCTTTCCTGTTTCTTCAATTACCCCAACCGTCCACTTCCTTTTGATATGATAAGAATGCCTTGTGCTCGTCCTACGGACAGAAACACATTCGTACACACATGCACACACAGGTGAAAGGCTGGAAGAGCTGCTAGAAGCTCCCTTCTACCCACAGCTGTGCTTGCTACTTTGACTCTATTTGTTTTGCATCTTTGAAACATCTCCACGAGGATTTTGGCTCTCAGATTCTTTAAAGGATAAAGTACAGAATAAAAAGCACATATTTATCATATATAAAGTGTACAGTAGAGAATTGTACCTTGTTAAAAATTCACCATGCTTAAGCTAACTATAGTACTTATTCAGCAGTATATGTGTGTGTATGTGTGTGTGTGTGTGTGTGTGTGTGTGTGTGTGTGTATATATATATATATATATATATATATATATATATATATATAAAGTGTTTGCTGTTTTCATTGTTGCTGTCTTTGCTTTTCCTTTCTGGATTGTGGATAGATGGGATTTTCAAACCACAAAGGATTCAGCTGGGACCTGTACTTTAAAGTCAAGTCCCCAGCCCAAGCGGGAGAAGGATGGTGGTGCCGCCGGGGGAGGGGCACAAAGTGGGTTCAGGGAGAGCCCCAGGCTCTGGTTCTAGGCAGACCTAGCTGGGACTTCCCAGCTGCCTGTGCATCCACACAGCCCATCTAGCTGCAGCCACTGGTGTGCACTGCCAGCTACCAACATGTGTGCCAGGAACCCAATGGGCAAGACATGACTGTGGCGTGCCCTGGCTTTGTCCACCACCGGTGCCACTGGCTCAGACGAGGCCATGCTGATCTCTTTATTGTTCCAATTTTAGTGTACGTGCTGCTGAAGCAAGCATTTTACAGCCGATAGACAGGATGAGGCTAATCTCAACCTGGGGCCAACCAAAGAAATCAACGCAGAAAGCCCAGGAAATAGTAGTCAAAATGGGAATCAAAGATTTAAATAAATGACAGAGCATATGAAGATAATTGAGCTGAAAATTATCAGTATTCTTAAGACACAATAAAATACAAAGAAAAAATATATATACACACATATATATCCATTATCGATTAAGGATTGTATTCTACCCAAATTTTTCTGATGAGAGATCTCCATATTGGACAATGGAAGGGACCCAGTCCACTGTTTACCTGGGTAGAGGGTGTACTTGTGTTTTTCCAGAGAATGCTGAGCAACCTATTTGGGTACCAGAGTGTGCTGTCTGGCTCTATCATGACTCAGATCTGGAGAAGTTGGTTCTACCTTTGGAGGACTGACTTCAACAGTAGGGGCATTTATTTATACCCTGGAGAGGTTGGTTAACTTCCACCTTGCTGCCCAGCCATCAGTTAACAAGTTACAACTGCTTATTTATGTGCTTCAAGGAGCTCCCGTGTTCTAGGGCTGGCTTAATCCTGCACCTGTAATTATTTTCCAGCTTCAGTGGCTCCCAACAATCCCCCAAGCCATTTTTTTTAAAAAAGGAAGTTACATTTGATAAATTCAATCCTATATTCCGTTTTGTTGCCAGGCATGAATCCATTTTATTTACCAAAAAATAATCCATGTTTTATATTTCTTTGCAATTCAAGGACTTCAGATGTGAAAAAGTGGGGGTGTTCAACGAGGAATGTATGAGTTAGAAGAGAAGACAGCTGTGGAAGAAAGGAATCAGGGAAAAAAATTCTGAACATCCACACGGCTTTCCCATGTGAATCAGAAATTTCCTTGACTTTAAGGCAGTGTTAAAAATGCTTTAGAAACATTAAATTCATGTGGATAAATGCTACACACAGGATGCTGAGTCTCATTTCCACAGTGTGTTAAACACACATCCCTAGTGGTACCAAGCATTTCCATTTCTTTTACCCACAAGAGATACTGCTGTTAACCCCAGAAGGTATTTATTTTATTTTATTTATATCCTATATTTTCCCATAGATGTACCAACAACATGAAGTGCAAAAACCAGTCGACAGTTTCAGAATTCCTTCTTCTAGGACTGACAGACGACCCAGAATTGCAACCTCTCATCTTCCTCGTGTTCTTGTTCATATACCTGGTCACTCTCCTGGGAAACCTGCTCATCATCCTGGTTGTCATCTCTGACTCCCACCTGCACACCCCCATGTACTTCTTCCTCTCCAGCCTGTCCTTCACTGACCTCTGTATAAGCACCACCACCATCCCGAAGATGCTGGTGAACATGAAAGCACAGGACTGTAGCATCACTTACACAGGCTGCCTCTCCCAGGCCTGTTTTGCTTTGAGTTTTGGTGGTTTAGAAAATTGTCTCCTTGGAGTCATGGCCTATGACCGCTATGTGGCTATTTGTCACCCTCTGAGGTACAGAGTCATCCTGACCCATTACCTCTGTGTGCTGCTGGTTCTCCTCCCCCTGCTCATTAGCACCCTGCATGCCTTGCTTCACACTCTGATGGTGCTGCGGCTGTCCTTCTGCACAAACCTGGAAATCCCTCATTTCTTCTGTGAGCTTGCTCAGGTCATCAAGACTGCCTGTTCTGACACGTCTATCAATACCCTTCTGACATATTCAACAGGAAACACATTTTTTGCTGTTCCAGTTGTTGGAATTATTTTCTCATATGCCAAAATTGTCTCCTCTGTTTTGAGAATGCCATCAGTGGGGGGAAGGTATAAAGCCTTTTCCACCTGTGGGTCTCACCTCTCTGTAGTTTTCTTATTCTATGGGACAGGTTTTGGTGTGTACTCCAGTTCTGCAGTCACCAACTCTTCCATTAAGAATGCAGTGGCTTCAGTGATGTACATTGTGATCCCTCAAATGATGAACCCCTTCATCTACAGTTTGAGGAACAAGGAAATGAAGACAGCTCTGAGGCTTCTCATAACTGGGAAGCCTTTCATATTCTTATGTCATTCTGTGTGAGCCTGGGTTTCTAGACTTCTATTCTTGAAGTGACGAGAATGAAGCTGACTGTTACATCATCTGACTGTTATACTATCAAGCTCTTCCAAAGTTAGTATGTGGTATGATGTCCAAGCGCAATTGAACTTGTACCTTCAGCTTCTTTCTGATTCATCCAATTCAGAGACATTTAAAAATGATTTTGATCTCTAAATTCCGCTGTGTTTCTCTAAGTTCTTAGAGGAAAACATGAATTAGGGTCTCAATTTCAGTAATTATTCATCAATTTATTTAGAGTGAGATGTTGGTATCTGTTTGGTTGAGTCCCCGGTCCTTTGGTACGGGGTTCTGGTGACGTTATTACTCCCAAACTTCCCAGTATTGGTACAGAATGAGAACAACTTGTTACAACAGACATGATATCCTAGCTAAAGTAGTATAATTAGCAATAACAATAGCCTCAAGCACAGTTTAGCAATTGACAAGCTGTGGTAAGT
Source organism: Dinomys branickii (assembly GCA_004027595.1). Taxonomy (NCBI): domain Eukaryota; kingdom Metazoa; phylum Chordata; class Mammalia; order Rodentia; family Dinomyidae; genus Dinomys; species Dinomys branickii. The sequence continues at coordinate 29,250 of PVLD010015433.1, read as the reverse complement.
ATTAATTTGGTACCTTCAACCATAGCAGAAAAATTTACAGAACCCATCATAAATTGGGAGCTTTGTGTACAAAGTGTTTTCCCTTGGTAGAGTGGTTTTACCTTTTGAAGGGAAATTTAAGAGAAATAGAGGATACAACATAGATAAATTAAGAGATATATAGTAGAAGGAAGGCTGGAGGACACAGGGTGGTTACACTTGCTTTGGGAAATTAGAGAAGAGGGCAGAAAAGAAAGAATGAAGGAGTGAACAAGGGATTAATGAAGTTAACAAGGAAGATCAGAGAGAGTAGCCACTCATAAAAATATGATTAAATTAAGAAAATAATTGAGGAAAGGGAGGAGAAAGAGGAATAGTTTAGAACAAAAATATAGGGAAAAGATCTAAAAAAAGAAGGTAAATGAACAAACCAATAAACAAAGTGAAAAATAATATAATAAAAAGCAGTTTTTCCCAGTGTTCACTAAGAGCCTAAAGCTGCTGGGTAACAACACTGCTGAGCCTGCGGTGGTTTGTGCTGAATGCGGGGCTGATCTGGGCTTCTAAATGTGGGGGCATAGGGCCAGAGTCTTCAGCCAGCCTCTCTGTATGTCCCTTAGCAGCCTGCTTACTCTTTACCCTGTTTCTCCTGCGGGCCTCTCTCAGTCTCTGTGCTGACCTCAGACAGAGATGGGGCTGCCCCCAGTCCTGTGTCTAGTTGTCCTCAGACAGAGATGGGGCTGCCCCCAGTCCTGTGTCTAGTTGTCTCCTCCTGGTCCTTGCACAGCCGCCTGCGTTTCTCTTCCACTGGCACCACCCTACCCTCTCAGGTCCTTTGCTGCAGAGTAGGGAAGGGTGCTGCCATGTGGTCTGACCTCTGCTCCTGTAGGTGCAGCCCAAGGGTGCTCGGTTCGAGTACTTACTCCTGTACTGAGTGGGGAATGATACCCTCCTACTCACTGATTTGCAAGGCCCAGCCCACCGCCACCCACCTCCACTGCTGTGTGTAACTTTATGCCAGGCAAGGTGTGAGGGGTGCTGTGCGGTAACTTTCTGTTCCTGCCCCTTGGCATGGGTCAGCCTCAGGCTGCTCAGTACTGTAGTGCAAGGCTGTTAAATTTCCATGTCTCTCTAGCCATAGGTCACAGGGGACGGGTTAGATGTTCCATTTACTATGTGCTCTGTAGCTTTTGATCTTGTCCCAAGAGTTTCCAGTTAGCAGTCTGGGTCACAGAAAGGAAAGGAAGGAAAGAAAAGAAACAGAAAAGAAAAAGTAGAGAAAGAAAAAGAACAAGCAAAAATAAAGTTGCTCAGTCATCAGAAGAGTATATTTCACTCACTCCTGTATGTGCTGGGGGAATTTTCCCTGGCGCGTAGTATCCTCTGTTTAGAGGGAGGCAAAAGAAGCAGGGGACCTTACAGTCCAAATCGATCCTACGTGGCTTGATTTAGCCGCACCATTTTAGACTATCCTTTTTTTTTCTTTTATTCTTTTAAGCTTGCTAGTATGGAGGGCCCTCACCCATGGTCCAGCAACCTGCCAGCAGCTGGGTGGGCTGGATGGCCATTTTGGTAAGTCCTGTGTCTATGTTTTGCTTGATCTATGTGTCTCTTACCTCAGATTAGAAAAAAAAAGTCTTATTGCTGTTTTCTTTCAGGTGTTTGGAAAAATTAACATCTTTATTTTTATTCATTCATTTATTTTTGTCTTTTTGAGGCAGGGTCTCGTTATTTAGTTCAGGCTGGCCTTGAGCTTACATTGTAGCTCAGGTTGGTCTTGAACTCACGACAATCCTCCTGCCTCAACCTCCCAAGTGCTGGAATTACAGGTGTGTGCCGCCACGCCTGGCTGGAAAAATTAACATTTTTATAAGCAAACATATGACGTAATATACTTTTTAAAATGCCTGTTTTAAAAAATGAATGGAAGGAGGACATTTGGAGAGAGAGAGAGAGAGAGAGAGAGAGAGAGAGAGACAGACAGACAGACAGAGACAGACAGAGAGACAGACAGACAGACAGATAAGCTGGGCTCATCACAATATTTCACATCTTGCTACTACAAAGGCAAAAGGATATCAAAGAGGACATCAGAAAATGGAAAGATATCCCTGTATGTGGATGAACAGAATGAACAGTTTTTAAATGGCCAGACTTTTTCCAGTTCCCATTTATTAAAAAGCTGTCTTTTTTCCAAGCGAACATGCTTGGCTCCTTTGTCAAAGATAAGGTAGCTGAGGGTGTTTGTAGTTCTTTCTGCATTTTCTAATATGATCAAGTGAACTTCAGGTCTTTTTTGCTAGTACCATGGTGTTTTTTTTTTTTTTTTTTTATCACAGTGGCTTTGTAGTATAATTTCAATTCAGGGAGTGTGATGTCCCCTGCTTTGCCTTTCTTGCCTAGGATTGTTGCTGTTATTCCAGGTAATTTCTGGTTCCATGTGAATTTTAGGAATGCTTTCTCCAGTTTTGTGAGGTACAGTAATGCTATGTTGATTGGGCTTGCACTAAATCTGTATAGCAATTTTGAGTGTATGGCTATTTTTATGATGTTGGTTCTTCTTACCCATGAACAAGGGATATCTGTCTATTTTCAATATCCATTTTCAGAGTACTGTGATTTTCAATGTATAGATCTTTTAGTATCTTAGTTAGAATTATTTCTAAATGTTTCATTTTTCGTGGTATTGTGATGGCTATGGTTTCCCTAATTAATCTTTCTGTGAATTTGTTGTTTGTGGACAGGAATGATACTGGTTTTTGACTTTGTATCCAGCTACACTACTGAATTTGGATATTAAATCTACATGTCTTTTTGTGGAGATTTGGGATATTCCATGTAGAGAATCATGTCATCTGCGAATAATGACAACTTAAATTCTTCCTTTCCTATACAGATTCCTTTTATTTCTTTCCTTGTCTAATTGCTCTGGGTAATGTTCCCAGAACTGCGTTAAACAGGAGTGGTGGTAGTGGACATTCTTCTCTTCTTCCTGACATTACAGTGCAAGTTGTCAGTATTTGACCATTTACCATGATGTGAACTATCAGTTTGTTACAGATGGTTTATAACAGAATGAGATAAAGACCCCCTACTCCAGTTTTCTATAGGGTGAAAAATTTAAATTAGATCCATGTACTAAACTAAAATAAAAATGGATCAAAGATCTAAATATTAAAACAGAAATACCAAATTTGCTGGAAGAGAGACTAGGTAGAATACTTGAAGACGGATGTAGGCAAAGATTTCATGAGCAAACCTCTGATTGCATTGGAAATACTACACAGAATCAACAACTGGGATCTCATCCTGTTCAAAAGCTTTTATACAACAAAATCTTTTTAATACTGGAGAGGCTGTGGGGAAAAAAGATCACTTCTCCACTGCTGGTGGGAGTGTCAATTGGTGAAACCACTGTGGAAATCAGTCTGGAGATTCCTCACAAAACTAGAATTGGAAGTCCCACTTAACCCAGCTATTCCCCTTCTGGGTATTTTTCCAGAAGAATTAAAAACATCATACCAGAGCGGTATATGTGCACCCATGTTTATAGCAGCACAATTTGTCATAGTTAAATCTTGAAAACAACCCAAATGCCCATCAACTGAGGAATGGATAAAAGAGATGAAGTATTTCTATACAATGGAGTATTACTCAGCTATGAAAAAGATAAACTTGGGGCTTTTATAAGTACATGGATGCAACTAGAGACCATACTCCTAAGTGAAATAAATCAGACCCACATTTGTAAACATCACATTGTCTCCCTGGTGTAAGAACGTGAAAGAGTGAATAAAACCCAAAATGTACAATAGATAATAACAGAGGGAAAGAAACTGCTCAAAGGAAGGAGCAACTGGGATGAGGGAAAGAAGAAAAAGTACTAAGGAAAAAAATATATGTATGTATATGGTTCAGTGGCATAACTGTACTGTTGGTGTTTGATGGTTTGTCGAGGGGAACAGTTAATGATGAAAAGTTTTATTTTTTACTATTTTGACCAATTTTGCATGCTTGCATCTGGTAATCTGAACAACTTATGGGATGACAACAATTTGCAGTATAACAACCAATGGTGAATTCCTACAATCTGGTCTAGTGACACAATGTATTGTCTCTAATGTTCTTTTAAATTATTATTTTCTTATTCTCTTTAATGACTTGATCAATCTTCTATTCCTGTGTCTGGTAATCTGAACAACTTTGCTGAAGATAGCAATATGTAATACAACAAGCACTGTTTACACTTTTCATTTGGTTTGAAACCCTGTATCATTTTTAATGTCCTTGTTTTGTATTGATTGTATTTTGCTATTCTTTATCTTTGGTACTATTGTCTTTAAAATAAAAAGCTTTTATATAACAAAAGAAAATACCAACAGAGTGAAAAGGCAACCCAAAGAGTGGGAAAAAATTTTAACCAGTTGTTCCTCACAGCAAAGGACTAATATCTAGAAGGTATAAAGAATTGAAAGTTAGAAGTCCTGAATTTAAAGACCCAATTAAGAATGGGCATCTGAGATCAACACACAATTCTCAGATGAAGAAATACAAATGGGAAATAAGGGAATATAAATATAAATGGGAAATAATGAAAAAAATGCTCAGTATCATTGGTCACTCAAGAGACGCAAATTAAAACAATGCTGAGATTCAGCCTTACTCCAGAAAGAATAGCTGTTATCAGTAAATCAATCAATAACAAATGCAGTCAGGGCTGTGGGCAAAAAAGGAACCCTTCACCGTTTGTGTGAGTGAAAACTGGTGGAACTACTGTGGAAATCAGTGTGAAGATTCCTCACAAATCTAGAGTCAGCAATCCCATTTGACCCAGCAAGCTCCCTGCTGGGTATCTTCCCTGAAGAAATAAAAACATCACACCACAGAGATATATGTACCTGAATGTTTATAGCATCACATTTTGTAATAGCTTTATTTTGGAAACAACCCAAATGCCTGTCCAACAATGAAGGAGTAAAAAGAAATAGATTTTTATACAATAGAGTACTACTCAGACATAAAGAAGCATGAATTTGAGACATTTTTAGCTAAGTGGTTGCACCTTGAGACCATTTAAGTTAAATAAATTAGACACACATGTGTAAATATCATATTATTTCTTTGGTTGAAAAACCATTGGGTAAGTAAAGACCAAAGTTTATAATAGGTATAGTGAAATAGTAAGAAATTTTGCAGTAGAATGAAGAACTAAAAAGTGGGGAGAGGGAAGGAAGAAAAGGGGAAAATGATAAAATAAGGATAAAATGTAAATAAAAGCTTTTTAAATGAGGAGAGGAAGAGTGCTTGACAGGGTAGGAGGGGTTAGAAAGAAATAAAATGGCCATACTCCCAAAACTGACATACAATACTTATGTACTTAATGCAGTCTCAATCAAACACCATAGAATTCCTCACAGAATTAGAGAAAACAAAGAGAACTAGTAGGGAAACAGATAGAGATCCCAAAATAAATCTGTGTGAGTATATCCAGTTGATTCTTTGAAAATGTGGCAAGATTATACATGACACACAGAGCAGAATCTTTAATAAGTGGTGCTTGGAAAGCTGCATAGCTATGTGTAGAATTTATAAACTAAACTTTACCTCTCATTCTGCAAAAGAATCATTTCAGAATGTATCCAAGTCCTAAATGTGATGCTGAAGTACCAGAACTACCCACCTATGTGAAAATATTCCTTATGAGAAACACTTCAAAGGACTTCCAGGAAGATGGCGCCCAGGCGAGTGGCAGAGGGAAATCCTCCCAGAGACAAATTTCTCGAGCGTGGGTGCTGGGTCCATGGCTGCGAAATTCCAACTGAACGTGTTGCTGTATGCTGCCTGAGCATTAGCAGGTTGGCTCGATTTGCCGCGGCAAGGAGTGGGCGGGCCCTAAGAGCTGGTTGCCCGAGGCGCTCAGCGTGGTGCACAGGCAGCGACTCAGCTGAGTCCTTGTACCCCCGAGGGCGCTCGGGGTGGCACGGATCCTCCCATCTCCCGACCCCGCATGGCTCGCAGGTGGCTGTGGCCAGAAATTGGCTTTTTGGTGGCTGTGGAGCAGGGCGGACTCAGAGACTGTGCTCCTCAGGCAGACTGCACTAATCCAGGCTGCAGACTGGGGTCCCGCTCAGATCCCCGCCCCTGCAGCCAGTGCCATCCTCGGCTGGAGAGCGGGCACTGTGGCGGCTGTGGTCGGTGGCTCCTGCGAGAATGCCGAGGAGGCAGAAAAGCGTCGGGGAGTGGCACATCGCAGGTGAGGCACGAAATATTAGCACTTTGGAGATCTCCTGCTGGCACGGATTCCGGAATGGGTGAGCCGACTGCAGACCGCAGCTGAATTTATGAGCTGGGAAGAAGCTCGACTCAGGGAGATACACCTGAGTGGCATTCCTGCCTGCAAGATCCCAGGGACAGGTGAGTTGTTTGGGCGCCCTGACCAGATTTTTGAGTTGGGGAGAAGCTCCGCCCAGCGAGGGACATCCGAGTAGCCCTACTGACTGCACGGACCCTGGGACGGAAGAGCTGGGTGGGCGCCCCGACCGGATTTTTGAGTGGGGGAGGATCTCCACCCAAGGGAGGAACACCTGAGCAGCCCCCTGCCTGCATGGTGCCTGGGGTGGCAAGCTGTTTATGCGCCCCAGCCAGGTCTCTGCGTAGGGAGTAGCTTGGTCCACAAAGCAGCAAATGAGCAGCCTATTGAGTGGAACTCTCAGCAGAAAGCTTAAGGGACATTCTCCCGAAGAGAAGGAGTCACTGGAGCAGCCTTTGCAACAGACCTTTGCCTGGTGAACTGCCTGGGTAATTTATTGCTCAATATTTTGAATTTGATACCCAAAAATGGGAAGAACGAAGAACAAAACACAGTCTCAGAACTCAACCCCACCTAGAACAAGTCCTGGATGCGAGGATATAGGGGAGCTAGGAAGCCACATACCTGCAAGTTCTGAAACAATTGCATCCAAAATAAAGAAACAACTCCATCAGGCCATAGAAGAGCTTAAAGCAGAAATAAGTCACATACTTGCAATAATCTCTCAGACAAAAAATGAACTGAAAACTATAATGGAAGAAATGTTCCATACACATAGAGAAGAAATAGATAAAAGATTAGAAGAAAATAGGAAGCAAATGGAAACATTACAAGAGCAATTTAGGAATGAATTACCATGAATGAAACAGGTCCAAAGAGATTGCCAGGAATTGAAAACTTCCACTGAAAGCTTGCAAAACCGCTTAAATGAAACCGAAGATAGAATTTCAGACCTTGAAGACAGCATGGCACCTTATGAGCGTGAAAGGAAGGATCTCATAAAATCATCAAAGACACGAGAAAAATCAATCCCACAGCTGCAAGATGAGGCAAAACGAAATAATATTGGAGTAATAGGAGTCAGGGAAACAGCAGGAGACAACACAAATGATATAAACAGAATATTTACTGAAATAATAGCAGAAAATTTCTCAAACAAGGTAAAAGATACTGAAGAACAGTTAATCGAGGCATATAGAACACCAACGAGCCATAATCCAAAGAAAACCACACAGACATATAATAGTCAAGATCACAGACATCCAGCAAAAGAACACAATATTAAAAGCTGCTAGAGAAAAGAAACAGATCACCTATAAAGGAAAGCGCATCAGAATTACAGCAGACTTCTCAACGGAAACCATGAAATAAAGAAGAGCTTGGAGTGAGGTATTACAGATTCTGAGACGAAACAGCTTCCAACCCAGACTGATGTATCCTGCAAAATTATCCTTCAAATTCAATGGTGAAATAACATATTTCCATGACAAAGAACAACTGAAGAACTTCATGAATGCCAAACCAGCATTGCAAGAAGCACTAAAAGATATTCTAGACAGAGAAAAAAGAGACGACAATCCCAAGAACAACAATAAAAAGAAACCCTGAAATAGAACAAGTAAGTAAACAGATAGCAAAAGTAGGAAAACAACAAGTAAATAACATGACTAGAATAAGCCAACATATAACCATTATAACCATTAATGTAAATGGCCTCAATTCACAAGTCAAAAGGAAAAGATTGGCAGAATGGATTAAGGAACACAGTCCAACGATATGCTGTATACAGGAAACACATTTTACACAAAAGGAAATCCACAGGCTGAAAGTTAAAGGATGGAAAACAATTCTCCATGCAACAGGTCCCCAGAAAAAAGCCAGGATAGCTATTATGTTTGTAGACAATGTAAACTTCAAACCAAAAACAATCAAAAGGGGTAAAGAAGGCCATTACATACTAGTTAGGGGAAAGCTGCAAGAGGAAGAGATAACAATCCTAAACATTTATGCACCAAACAATGGGGTACCAAACGTTAAAACTCAAGTCTTAAAAAACATGAAAAATCAACTAACTAATAACACTATTTTAATTGGGGACCTAAACACCCCTTTGACGCAAAGAGACAGGTCAACGGGACAGAAACTCATCAAAGAAATAACAGACCTGAAGCAAAAGTGTGAGCAAATGGACTTAGCAGATGTATACAGAGTGTTCCACCCCACAGCATCAGAATACACATTTTTCTCAGCTACACATGGGTCTTTCTCTAAAATTGATCACATTCTAGCGCATAGAGCATATCTACCTAAATGCAAAAGAACTGAAGTTATCCCATGCATATTATCTGACCACAGTGTAATGAAACTGGAAATTAATGACAAAGGGAACTCCAAAAACCGCATAAACACTTGGAAATTAGACAAGATCCTCCTGAATAACCAATGGGTCACACAAGAAGTTAAGAAATTAAAAAATACCTACAAATAAATGAAAATGGAAGTACAACCTACTGGAATCTTTGGGATGCAATGATAGCAGTCCTCAGAGAGAAATTTATAGCAATGAACTCATATATGAAGAAATTAGAAAGACAGCAAATAAATAGCCTAATGCTACACCTCAAACTCTTAGAAAAAGAGCAACAAGCCAAACCAAAAGCCCAAAGAAGGGAGGAGATTATAAAACTCAGGGCAGAAATTAATGCAATTGCAATGAGGAAAACTCTAAAAAAATTTAGTGAATCAAAGAGTTGGTTCTTCGAAAGAATAAATAAAATTGATAAACCCCTAGCCAAACTTATCAAAAAAGAAGGGAAGGAACTCAAATTCTTGCAATAAGGAATGAAGAGGATGAAATCACCACAGATCCCACAGAAATCCAAGAGATCATTAATACCTACTTTGAAAATCTTTACTCCCATAGGATAGAAAATTCAGAAGAAATGGACAGATTCCTGGAAATGTACAAATTACCAAAACTGAGTCAGGAAGACTCAAAAATCCTGAACAACCCAATATAAATTAACGACATTGAAGATGTCATAAAAACCTTATGAACTAAGAAAAGCCCAGGCCCTGATGGATTCACTGCAGAATTCTATAAAACATTTAGAGAAGATCTAATGCCAACTCTCCTTAAACTCTTCAACGAAATCGAAAAGGAAGCAACTCTCCCCAACACATTTCTGGAGGCAAGTATCATACTGATACCAAAACCAGAGAGGGACCCAACCAAGAAAGAGAGCTACAGGCCAATCTCGCTAATGAACATAGATGCAAAGATACTCAACAAAATATTGGCAAATAGATTACAGCGAATCATAAGGAAAATTATACACCATGACCAGGTATGATTCATTCCAGGAATGCAGGGATGGTTCAATATTAGCAAATCAATTAATGTAATACACTATATCAATACAGTCAAAGACAAAAACCACATGATCATCTCAATAGATGCCGAGAAGGCTTTCGATAAAGTCCAACATGCGCTCATGTTAAAAACCTTAGAAAAAATAGGAATAGATGGCCTCTACCTCAATCTGATCAAAGCCATCTATAACAAACCAACAGCCAACATCATACTAAATGGACACAAACTGAAAACTTTCACTTTAAAGTCAGGAACATGACAAGGATGTCCATTGTCAGCACTCCTATTCTACACAGTTCTGAAAGCACTAGCCAGAGCAATCAGACAAGAGGGAGAAATAAAAGGAATAAGGATAGGAAAGGAAGAAGTCAAACTGTCACTATTTGCAGATGACATGATACTATACATGGAGGACCCCAAAAACTCCACAAGAAAACTCCTGGAATTAGTTGACAAATTCAGCAGCATAGCCGGATACAAATTCAACACCCAAAAATCAATTGCATTCCTATACATGAACAACAAACAGACTGAGAGAGAAATCGAGGAAACCATACCCTTTACAATAGCAACCAAGAAATTGAAATACTTAGGAATCAATCCAACAAAGATTGTGAAAGATTTATTCAGTGAAAACTACTGTAGTCTGAAAAAAGAGGTGGAAGAGGATTTCAGTAAATGGAAAAACATACCCTGCTCATGGTTAGGAAGAACCAATATTGTCAAAATGGCCATACTACCAAAACTGTTGTACAGACTCAATGCAATTCCCATAAAACTACCATTAGCATACCTTACAGATCTAGAGAAAATATGCCTTAAATTCATCTGGAACCAGAAGAGACCCAGAATAGCAAAAGCAATCATGGGCAACAAGGACAAGTCAGGTGGAATCACAATCCCTGACCTGAAATTATACTACAAAGCTATTGTAATATAATCAACCTAGTAGTGGTTAAAAAACAGACCTGAGGATCAATGGAACAGACTGAAAGGTGCAACCACAACGAAAAACAGAATCAGCCACCTAATATTTGACAAAGGGGCCAACCAAACTCACTGGAAAAAGGATGACCTGTTTAATAAATGGTGCTGGAAAACTGGCTTGCCTCTTGCCAAAAACTGAAAATAGACCCCAGTCTATCACCATGCACCAAGCTCAGGTCAAAATGGATCACAGATCTCATTATTAAAACAGAAACTCTAAATCTATTGGAAGAGAAAGTAGGTAAAAATCTTGGAGACATAGGAGTAGGCAGAGAGTTCATGAACAAAAATGAAACTGCAAGGGAAACTCTTCAAAGAATCAATGACTGGGGCCTCATCCTACTCAAAAGTTTTTGTACATCTAAAGAAATCACCACCAAAGTAAAAAGAAAATCCACAAATTTGGAAAAAATCCTAGCTGGCTGTCCCTTAGACAAAGGTCTTCTATCTAGAACATACAAAGAAGTAAAAAACACATACCTATCCAAATTCAAAGACCCAATCCAGAAATGGGCATCTGAGATGAATACACACTTCTCAGATAGAGAAATACAAATGGCAAATAAATATATGAGAAAATGTTCCACATCCTTAGTCATTCGAGAAATGTAAATAAAACAACACTGAGATTCCATCTCACCCCAGTAAGACTGGCTAGCATGAAAAAATCATCCAATAACAAAGGCTGGCGAAGCTGTAGAGAAATAGGGACTCTATTAAACTGCTGGTGGGAATGCAGACTGGTGCAACCACTGTGGAGAGCAGTTTGCAGATTTCTCAGCAAACTAGGTCTAGAGGTTCCATTCAAACCAGCTATTCCCCTCCTGGGTATTTTTCCAGAAGATCTGAAAGCATCATATCACTCTGACATATGTGCACCCATGTTTATAGCAGCGCAATTTGTAATAGCTATATTCTGGAAGCAACCCAAATGTACATCCACAGAGGACTGGATTAAAAAACTGTGGCATTTTTATACAATGGAATATTATTCAGCTATAAAGAGGGAAAGATTTGGGGCCTTTGTTGGCAAATGGTCTCATTTAGACACCATACTCATAAGTGAAATAAATCAGAGATACATGTGCAGGCAACGTATTGTGTCACTGGTGTAAGAACCTGAGGGTGGGAACATAAACTAATAGTTATGGAGGAAATCTGTTCAAAAGTAAAGAACAGATGGGACGAGCGAAAGGAGAAAAGAATTAGGCAAAAATTTATGTATGTATGTATGTAAGTATGTTTGTATATACATATGTGCAGGATGGCTAACATGGTTCTACTATTGACTTATGTCATTGAATGTTAAGGAACAGTTGATAACTGATTGTTTGATTAATCTTCTATGTCTACATGTGTTCTCCGGAGCATACGTGTTGAAGATATCAATATGAAATGCAGCAACTATTCTTGGTTTTCTGTTGCTTTGTCTATAATTCAATTATGATTATAAGTTTATTGAGTTACTTTGTGCCTCTTTGTTAATGCTTTTCGTTTATTTTTCTTTCTTTTTTTTCTCTTTCTTTTTCTGTTGTAGTTGATGTAGTTCTTTTTGCTTTCACACTATAAAAAGAAGTTGTACTACTGACTTAGGTCACTTTATTGTAAGGAATAGTTGATGATTAACTGTCTGATCCATTTTGCATGTCTAAATCTATTTTCTTGAACATACACTTAGAAGTTATCAATAGGTAATGCAACAACCATTGTTGATTCCCTGTCAACTTATCTGTAACTCAGATTCGATTGTACTATTCTTATGCTACTTTGTGTCTGTTTGTTAATATCTTTTTGTTTTTTTATACTTTTAAAATAAAAAAAAGAAACACTTCAAGACAGCTCCTCTATCAATAATTACCTGCGTAGTATTTGAGAGCCATAGGAAACAAAAGTAAAAGTAGTCTCATGATATTACATTACAGTAAAGCACTTCTGTACATCAAGCGGAATAATTGTTTAAGTGAAGAGACAGCCTACCAAAAAGTAGAACATATTTCTCAACTTTCCATCTGACCAAGGGTTCTTACAAAGACTGTGTGGAGAATTTTAAAAACTTAACAAAAATCCAAGTAGTCCAATTTAAGTAATAGGCCAATGATATGCATAAATGCTTCTCAAAAGAATGTGTGCATTTGGCCACAGTATGTTTAATTATGCTTGGTACCATATGTTCTTTGTAAGAGTGTAAGGAGAATGCTCCTAGTGTAGTGTATGGATTACTAGGAGTTATGACAGGAAAGGGAGTGTGGGTAGAGATTGGATTTGAACTTTGGATGCTATATACAGGTGCTGAAATTCCACACTAAACTCTTAACAACTACAATTAGTACACACTAAAAGTGTAAACTGGCTAAAGATGGTAAAGAAAGATAATCAATGGCATCTATTAGAAAAGTGGTTTTCAAATAATGTACCTTGAAAATGAGAGATTACAAAATAGAGAAATTTAATGTGAATTGTGAGTTGATAAGCATAGAAAATGATCAATGTCTAAATATATTTTAAAAACTGAATATTGCCATGAATCGCCATCAAAGCCTGTTCAGGACAACTCAGGCCTAACCAAATGCCCTGTGTTTTATAAATTTTGTAGTATGAAAGTTTTATTTTATTTTTTTCCATAAAAATTCTCAATTTAAGCTGAAGAAGCATAATTTCACTGCACATTCCACTATTATGAATAAACATGTACCTTGAATCTGTTGTGATGGAATTTAAGTGGATAGTCGTAAATCTTTGAGCAAAGAATAACAGGTCTGCCTATATCTATGGCAGTGCTCCACGGTCAGAGAGGATAGTTTACAATCTTCTGTACAAAATATAGGCAAAGCCAAGTTTAGAGATAGTGATGATGAAGATGAAACCTCTGAGTATTCGCACTTTATAATGTCATAGCTAGTATCTGCTGTTTATAATTGCATTGCTTATACTCATATAGTCAGGATATAATTTTATAACTAAAATTTTATCAATCTCTGGATACTGTGAAACAGGTAGTGTTGCTTTTGCTTATGGATAAAATGTAAGGTTGGGATTTCTTAGAAAATTTCTATGTTGCATATGTGCAAGGGTTGTGAAATGAAGGTAAACAGAGAAACTGGAGATAAATACTTTATACACTTGGATTTTTCTCAGAAAAGGAGCACTTATCAATTCCTGACTTGTACCTTCTTGGTCTCTGAGGGTATGTTCTCCTGGGATCAGAACGCCAGCAAAGTTGCTGGTCTAATAAGGAGCTCTGGACATTGAGACCCCAGAGATTTAAAGACTATGCAATTCTGTATATAACAACCTCTCTCAACAATTCTGTCCTGTAAGGTAAAAATCTATACCTTTACTCAGAGATGATTCTTCCTGAATGGGGCTCTATATTTCATTGGTTTGCACTGAGAACAGATCTTCCATCTTCTATATCCAAGTGAGTTGTGAACATTATTCTTCTTGAAGTCAGCGGGGTAACACAATTCCCATGGCTAATGATTTTGAAATCAGGGCAGCTGTGTTAATAGAATTCCACCCAGAAAATAGCCATGAAAATACATGCATAAGATAAGGAGAGAAAAGACACTTGTGCTTCCACTCTAACATTTTTTTTGACTTTTTAACAAATATATTTCTACCAATATTCACTAAGTTCTCTCTCTTGTTTGCAATAGGCTCTCTGCAGTAAGAGGGCCTATTTCCTTGTGAGCAGAAATGTGCACCATTTCCAATATGATGACTCTACTAAAACATTCTTTTTTGGGGGGTGATACTAAAACATTCTTACATTTAATTTAATCTTTGTTTTGGTGTTGTTGAAGATGTTTGTTGAGGTTGTTAGTTGCGAGGTCAGCCACAAAAAGAAGTATAGTTGGAATAGCTTAATAGCAGAAATTCAGTTTTTCACAGTTTTGAATGCTACAATCCCAAAGATCATGGTTTCCACAAGACTGATTTTATAACTTTCCAAATGGCTGTTGCAGGTCCACGCATTTACTGCCCATTGACCTGTAATTCCTATCAGACTCATCAACAGCATGGAAGCTATAAATAAAACAGCTGTCTCAGAATTCCATCTCTGGGGACTGACAGATGATCCGGCCCTCCAGCCCCTCATCTTCAGCCTCTTTCTGTCCATATACTTGGTCACCACCTTGGGAAACCTGCTCATCATCTTGGTTGTCAGCTCTGAAACCCGTCTACACACAGCCATGTACTTCTTTCTGTCTACTCTGTCTTTTAATGACATCTGTTTCAGCACAAGCACCATCCCAAAGATGCTAATGAACATCCAAACACAGAGTAAGAGCATCACTTACACGGGCTGCCTCACTCAGGCTGGTTTTGTCACCACTTTTGCATACTTGGAAAATTTTCTCCTCACAGTAATGGCCTACGACCGTTATGCTGCCATTTGTCAGCCACTAAGGTACACAGTCATCATGAACCCCCGCTTCTGTGTTTTGCTTATTTTAGTGTCGTTGTTAATTAGCATGGCAGACTCTCTGTTGCACACTCTGATGGTGCTGCGGCTGTCTTTCTGCACAGACCTGGAAATCCCTCACTTCTTCTGTGAACTTGCTCAGCTCATCAAGCTTGCCTGTTCCAGTACCATCACTGATAACATCCTGATATATGTTTCATGTTGCGTATGTGCTGGTATCCCACTGTCTGGAATTATTTACTCTTACATCCACATTGTGTCCTCTGTTTTGCAGATATCATCCAGAGGAAGGTATAAGGCCTTTTCTACCTGTGGCTCTCACCTGTCTGTAGTCTCTTTGTTTTATGGGGCAGGTTTGGGGGTGTATGTCAGCTCTGCAGTGACTGACTCACCCAGGAAAACTGCAGCAGCTTCAGTGATGTATTCTGTGCTTCCTCAAATGCTGAATCCCTTTATCTATAGCTTAAGGAACAAGGACATGAAGGAAGCCTTGAGGAGTCTCATCACTAGGAAAGCTTCTCTTCTATGATATGTCATTTGCCTTGGGCTTGGGTTTCTAGAACAATCCACAAGGGCAGGATTTCTGGTGACTCAGAACGCTTTATATAATGCCTAACTTGAAATATCACCATGCTAGCTGTATGGAAAATTATTTCAGGTCTGTCTCCAAACACAATCATGGAAGTAGAACTTGAAGAAGGGTTTTTAGTTTTAGCAATTTTTTTGCAGCAAACTTTTAGAAAAATGGAAATTGGAGATAGTACACAGGGCCAGGAAAATACTGGTACAAATCTATGATGATATCTACTGTACAGTTTCCACTTGATTATGTGCTCGGGCACATGTGAATTACAGCCTATAGTTAGTCCTACTGTGAGAAAGCGGTGGAACAATTTATAGCTGCTGAAGCAATTACTTAGAGTATTTAGTGACTGATTCTACACTTCTGTGGGCATAATACCAATCATATTCAGTGTCCTTATCTATAAAATTGGTATGAATTGATGGTATCAGTGATTTGAGATGATTTTAAAATAGTTAGTTGAGCCTCATTAATTGAGCTTATTTCAGCCCTAGTATAGAAACATTTTTATATGTGAATGTTTTTACATTCGAACTCTAAAAGAAGTAACATTTAAAAGGCACGGGAGGAGAAAGAGTATCAGAGCAGAGCAGAGTTTCCACGAGTCAGTTCTCCATGAGGTGATCTCTTCCTGGAAGTGTTTTCTATCCAGGCCACTTGGTAATGAAGGAAAATCAGGTGCTGTATCTGCACATAATGATGTAGACAGAAAATGGTAGCACCTCTTTGGGTCAATTGATAAGAAACTTTTCCACAGATCAACCAAACTGAATGCCAGTAGTGGACTGAATGTTCACCCTGTGCCACTAATTCGTGGTTAACTTGTATTAAAATGTGAGGAATGTCACATGTTTGAGAAAAGGGGATTTGACAGAGAGGAAACCTCTTTGCTGACATCAGTGGCTATTATATGTAACCATGTGTTTCTTTACAAGCTAAACCGAAGATGGGAAGACTTGGAAAAAGGAGGACGCTGTAGCCTTGAAGGGGGAATAGGATTGATGTAACATGTATTTAATTGCCAGTATTTGATCATTTTTTCCTGCCATTTTCATAGAACTCTAATGCATTTTGTAACTAGTATAGAATTTCCCTGTTCTTGTTAATGTTTAAATTTAATAAAAGAGTTCCATGTTGAATGTTACTCTTATTTTGTGCTTCAAACTTCATTGTGTTGTTCTGTTATTTTTATTCATTTATTTTCAAACTCCACACTTTTATTATGTATTATGACAACTCATAGAGTGGAAAATTGTTTTTCACGAGTTCCTCAGACAAAGCAATAATATCTAGAATATGTAAAGAACTCAAAGTATCAGACTCCCCAAATTTAAAGACCCAATCCAAAAACAGACATCTGAAATGAATATGCACTTCTCAGATGAAGAAGTAGGAATGGCAAATAAATACAGGAAAAGGAAAAGGAGTTCAATATCACTGGTGATTTGAGGGATGCAAGGGATAAAATTCAGAAAAGACAATAGCCAGAAAGAATTATTGTTATAAAGAAATCAACCAATAAGAAATGCTGGAGGGGCTATGATGTAAAAGGTACCCTTTTCTACTGTTGGTGAGAGAGTAGACTAGGGCAAGCCCTGTGGAAATCACTATGGAAAGTCTCAAAAAAACTAAGATTAGAGGTTCTATTTGACTCAGCTATTCCCCTCCTGGAAATCTTTCTGGAAGGATAAAAAACATCACACCACAGTGATATACATGCACACAGCAGCACAGTTTGTAGTAGCTTAATTTTGGAAGTAACCCAAGTGCCCATCATACAAGGAATGGAAAAAGTAATGTGATTTTTTTTTACTACAATGGAGTACTACTTAGCCACAAAGAAGGATAAACTTGAGACATTTTTACATGTTACGGTTTGTGTCTTCGTATCCCCCTAAACCCACTTGCAGTCATGGAGTGGGGTTTTAGAGTTTTTGATTTGTGGGTGTGAGTGCTACACTGCCCTGGGGCAGAGAGTTTGCATATCTAAGAGAGAGAAAGAGGCTGCTTGCCCCTGCTCCTCCTTTTGCTCTCATTGGTTTTGCTATCTGCCACTTCCATGAACACTGGCCATCTGCCATGTGCCTTGGAGCCAGACGAGTATAGACTGAAACCTCCACAAACCGTGAGCTAAATAAACTTTTCCTTCCTCTATTTTGGGCATCAGGTATTTTGTCTCAGCAATGACAGAAAAGTAACCAAGACACTAGGTCACTATATGCAATTTGAGACTATACTTTAAGTGAAAAAATTTGGACTCACATGTGTAAATAACACACTGTCTTCCTGGTGTAAGAAACTGAAAGAGCAAATAAGGACCAAAATTACAATAAATATAGTGAAATAGGAAAAATGCTCAAACTGGAAGGAGAACTAGAGATAGGGAGAACTAGTGGAGAGGAAGGAAGAGAAAGGAAAACTTGTAAAAGAAGGAAAAATGGAAGCAAAATTTCACAAATAAGGAGGGGAAGCTAGATTGAAAGACAGGGAAGGGAACTGAAAAAACAGAAGAATCAAGGTATATCATGCACAAAATGCAACTCCCGATCCCCAGACCACACAGGAGAAGCCCAGAGCACAATGAGATAGAGAAAGCTGGAGGTCAGATACTGGAATTTTCTTTTTTTATTGTATTGAAAAAGATAAAACAAAATTTCATAACAAAATAATAGGAGAATCATGATGATAGTTAATATGTTATCTTTAGAGTAGTTGCTCAGTGTACAAGATATGGGCCTAAAATTTCTCTAGTCAATATCAGCACAAACTTTTCTTTTTAATGAGATACTGATAGTATGACTGACTTACATTTCTCCCCTTTCCTCTACTGTCCTTTCCCCTTTCACCCATCCTAGGCTCTATTTCTCTACTGTCTTTCCCCCTTTGACCCATTCTAGTTTCTCTTTCCTTTGGAACAATTTCTTCTCATTTCACAATACCTACTGTACATTTTAGAATTTATTTACTCTTTCAGTTTCTCACACCAGGGAGACAATGTGATATTCACTTATGTGAATGGGATTTATTTCCCTTATGAGTATGGTCTCAGTTGCATCAACTTACCTATAAAAGTCGCAAGTTTATCCTTCTTTATGGCTGAGCAGTACTACACTATATAAAACTATCACATCCTTTTTATCCATTCCTTAGTTGTTGGGCATTTGGTTTGTTTCAAGATTTAGTTATTACAAATTGTGCTGCTATAATAATTGATGCACATATATCACTACAGTATGGTGTTTTAAATTTTTCTGGGAAGATACCCAGAAGGGGACTAGCTGGGTTAACTGGGATCTTTAATCCTACTTGTTTGAGAAAATTTTGTATTGATTTCCACAGTGGTTGTAGCAGTTGGCACTCCCATCAACAGTGGAGAAGGGCTCCTTTTTTACCACAGCCCATCCATCATTTGTTATGAATTGATTTATTGATGGTAGCCATTTTTCCTGGGGTGAGATGTAATCTCACTGTTACATTAATTTGTATTTCTTGAATGACCAGTGATGTACATTTTTCATATATTTATTTGACATTTATATTTCTTCATGTAAGAAAAGTGTGTATTTATCTCAGATGACCGCTTTAGGATTGGGTCTTTGAATTTGGGGGTCTGAGTTTTTGCAATTCTTTGTATATTCTGAATCTTTCTTTCTTTTTTTTGTGGTAATGGGGATCGAACTCATGACCTTGCACTTGCTAGGCAGGTGTTTATGCCACTGTACTAAATCCCCAGCAATTCATTGTATATTCTACATAGAAGTAATTTTTCTGAAGGACAACTGGCTAAAATTTTTTGCTACTTTTCACTTTGTTGGTGATTACTTTTGCTGTACAAAACATTTAAATAAGATGAGATCTCAGTTGACTCTTTGAACTGGAAAATATATATGTATATAGAAGGATAGCTGGAATAATTGTAGTGCTGATGACTATTGTTTTATAGAAAGTATCAGTTAATGCTTAAATTTTTGACCAATTTTGCATGCTTATATCTAGTAACCTGAACAAATAATTTGAAGACAACAATATGTAGTATAACAACTATTGGTGAATTCCTAACATCTTGTTTAGTGAAGCTCTGTATCACTTTGAATGTGTTTTAGTATTATTTTTTAATGGTTTGATCAATCTTGCATTCTTACATCTGGTAATCTAAGCAACTTCGTTGAAGAGAACAGTATATAATATAATAACCACTGTTAATTCCTATCATTTTCTTTTCAAAAACCATGTATCTTTTTATTGTTTTGTTTTTGTCTATGTTGTTATTTTGATGTTTTTGTTCTCTATTAAATAAAAAGGTTGTCTTATATAGTTCATTGCTCCTATATTTGGTATATACATATTTATGATTGTTATTTCTCCCTCTCAAAAGTTTTTCTTCAGAAGTATGTCATGATCTTCTTTATTTCTTTGGATCATTCTTAACCTGAAGGTCATATTTTCTGCAAACAAAATAGCTACCCATACTGTTTTTTGGGTTCCTGTTGTGTGGAAGAATGATTTCCATCGATTGACTTTCAGTCTATGAATTTTTTTGGAGTTAAATATGTTTCTTATATAGCATATTGTTAGGATCTTGTTTCTTGATCCAGTCTGACATTCTGTTTCTTTTCATTGGTGAATTGTCATTTACACTGATGGCTATAAGTGATATGTATTGGTTTATCTTTTTCATGTCACTTTCCTGCTTTTGTTTTCCTAGTTTTCCACTCTGTTTAATTGCTTTCCTTGCTTGGTGGTTTCTTCTCATTGTTGTTCTTGGAACTGTGATCATTTTTATCTCTGTATAGAATTCCTTCATTAACCTTTCAGTGTTTGGTAGTCATGAATTTCTTTAGTTGTTCTTTGTCATGGAAATATCTTATTTCTCCATTCATTTTGAAAGGATAGTTTTGAGGATGTATCAATCTGGGTGGGAAGTTGTTTTCTTTCAGGACTGAAAATACTTCACTCCAAGCACTTCTTGGCTTGAGGGTTTGTGTTGAGAAGTCTACTGTGATTTTGATGGTCTTTATTTTCTCTAATAGCTTTTAATATTCTGTTCTTGCACTGAATATCTGGGCTCTTGATTATTATGTGTGAGATTTACTTTGGTTATGGCTAATTGGAGTTCTATATGCTCCATTTATTTGGATTTGAGATTCTTTTCGTATGCTTGGGAAATTTCTGCTATTACTTCAGCAAATCGGTTTTTTTTGTAGTTTCTGTTTACTCCTACTTTTCCTTTGACACCAATTATTCTTATATTATTTTTATTTGAATCATCTTGCATCTTTTAAATTTTTATTTTCTAATCTTTTTTTTTTTTTTTCAGGCGGTCCTTCCTTTCATGATTGCTACCCCAGATACTTCTTCAAAGTCTGAAAGTCTGTCTTTAGTATCATTCAAGCAGTTTTGCCAGATTTCAAATAAAATTTCCTGGACATCTTTTTGAATCTGTTTCCAGTATTTTATTTCTTTCCTGTGTTGATCATTTATAGTTTGCATCCTCTTTCTGTCATCATCTTTTGTTTACTTGTCTGTATCCTGGTTTTGCTAAGTAATTCCCTCATAAATGTTGGCATTTCTACTTTTTAAAAATTGTTTTATTTTATGAAAAAAGGTAAAGCAAAAATTCATGACAGAATCATAGGAGAATAACAATAGTTAATATATTACATGTTGTCTTTAAAGCAGTTTCCCAGAGAACAAGATATGAGCATAAATGTTTGTCCAATCAATATTAGCACAAACTTTCCTTTGTAATGAACTAACAGATACTAATAGTATAACTGACTTGCATTTTTTCCTTTTTTCCCTACTGTCATTTCCCCTTCACCCATCATAGTTTTTTTTGTTTGTTTTGAACAATTTCTTCAAATTTCACAATATCTGTTGTACATTTTAGAACCTAATCACTCTCGTGTTCTCACACCAGGGAGAAAATATGATGTTTACTCATGTGAGACTGATTTATTTCACTTAGGAGTATAGTCTCAAGTTGCATCCATTTACCTCTAAAAGTCTCAAACTTATCCTTCTTTGTGGTTGAGTAGTACTCCATTGTATAAAAGTATCACCTGTCTTTTACCCATTCCTCAGTTGATGCGCATTTGTTATCTTTCAAGATTTAGTTATTACAAACTGTGATGCAATATATATATGCACATATATCAGTTTTATTCAAGTGGTTTTGCAAGCTTTAAATAAAATTTTTAATTGCCTGGATATCTGTTTGAGTCCATTTCATGCATTCATTTTTTTCCCATGTTGGGCATTGATGGCTTCCATCATTGTCCTATACCCCTTTAAAAAAATCTATGTCTACTCTAGATTTGCTGAGAAATTCCTTCATTGTCATTTTCATTTCTTTTTTTTTTTTTTTTTACCTGAGAGATTATTTTTGATCTGATTTCCTCTGTAGCCTCATGGATTTTTTTCTTTACTTAGGTTGGTATCATTTCAGAAATGTCATGTAGAATGTCTTCCATTTTCCTCTATCTCAGTTTCTTCTGGAATCAGTACGGGTTTGCTGGAGGTCTGAGGTTGCATTTTGCTTCTGCATCTTGTCATTTTCCATTTCAAAAGTTTTAATTTTGTTTTCTGTGTTGATATTTGCAAGTTTTTGTAGTAGGTAGTTTTATCACCAGTATCAGGGATTCTCCAGATAAGGTTTGTTCTTCAGGGATGTCTTCCGTGTCTGTCTCAAAATCCTGCCTCTTGATTTATTAATAATGAGATGTTATATCTGCTTGGCTCAGTCCCTGGTCTTTTGGTGCTGGGATGTGGTGAGTTTATTACCACCAGCTTCCTAATATTGTTATAGAAGTGAGACAACTGATTACAAGAGACATTATATCCTAGCTAAAGTACTAGAATTAGAAATACCAATAACATCAAGTACAGTTTAGAAACTGACAAACTGTGCTAACTCTTAATTTTGTACCTTTAGCAATAGGAGCAAAATCTTAAATTATATTACACAACCAATCATAAATTAGGAGCTTGCATGTAAAATGTTTCCCTTTGGTGGAATGTTTTTGCCCTGTAGTGGGGAAATTGAAGAAAGAAATTGATAAAACAAAGATAACTGAAAAGAAATTAGAAGCCAGGCTGGAGGATAAAGTAGGATCATGCAAGCTTTGGGAAACCTAGAGAAGAGAGCAGGAGAAAAAGAATGAAAGATTAAGCAGGGGATGATCTGAGCTTTGTCTCTGCATTTGCATGTTGGGATTAGTTTTCTGTGGGTGGAGCGCCCTCTTGCTATTTAGAAAAGAGGGATAAAAAGAAACGGAAAAGAAAAAAAGGGGGAAGCCCCACCCTCCTGCTTTTATTCTGTGGTTCTCTGTTCCCGGACATAATGGTGATTCACCTAACTTACCACCTGTTGGATCATATTGTTACTTTTGCTTCAGATAATTTCATACTTCTAGTCCTGCCTGTCTGTCCCGTGCACCTTGGCTGTGGGCTGTATTCTGTGTCTCACATTCCCACCAGTCTATGTGTCTTCCCACACAGTTTGTCTTGATGTCAGCAGCAGAGAGGGGAGGGCCCAGTCTGCAGATCTTCCTGAAGTGCTGCTCATCTGGATCCCAGCTGCCGCAATGGTTGGGGCCAGTCACTGGACCTTCCTGTGGTGCTGCTTTTGTGCATCCCAGCAGCCGCTGATCTCTCTTTGTATGGAACTTTCTGACATGATAGGAACAGAAATGAACAATCAAGTGGGAAAAGCTGTAGAAAAATAATCCCTTAGGTACAAAAAGAAATGATGCTCAAAATGAAATAGAATAGTCACATATAAAAATTGAAGAGTTTAGGAAAATTATGGAAACCATAAATACCTAACATAGGAAAGAAAAGGAATCCATGAAACAGATCCAAACAGAAATCTAAGAGATTTAATGCTCCATTGAAAGTATGTGCAACAGATTGAATGAAGGCTTGGACAGAATATCACATTTAGAAGAGAGAACTGTAGCTCATGATCATGAAAAGGTATCTTACAAAAACCAAGATTTGACAGAGAATCAAGATACTTCCATAACAAAGAACACCTGACGAAACTCATGACCACCAAATCAGCTCTTTAGAATGCTCTGAAGGATACATTAGAAGGAGGAAATAAAAACCACAAGCACAAGAACACTGTTAAGAAGAAGCCACCAAGGAGGGAAATGAATTAAACAGAGGAGAAAGACAGGGAACTAACAACAAGAAAGTAATATGAGAAAGATATGCCATGAATATCCGTTACAGTCATCAATGTAAATGGTCTTAATTCACCAGTTGAAGGAAAAACACTAGCAGAATGGATCAAGAAGCAAGACACAACAATATGCTGCATTCAAGGCACACATTTAACTCAAAAAATTCCTAGATTTGAAGTTAAAGGATTGAAAACAATTCTGAAGGAAAGAGATCCCAGAAGAAATCAGGGGTAGATAGTCTATTTGCAATCAATATGAAATTGAAGCCAAGACTGATAAAAAAGACAAAGAGGTCACTACGTATTTGTTAAGGAAAGATTCTAAGAATAAGAAATAACAATCATAAATATATATCTTCCAAATATGGGTGCACCCATGTTTGTTACTGAAATATTAATGGAAATAAAAAAATCAAATCAGCATAAGACAAATGTAATGGGGGGATCTTAATACCCATTCTTGCAGTTAGACTGATCAACCAAAAAATCAATACAGAAATATCAGAATTAAAACACACCCATGAAAAAATGGAGCTAGTAGATGTCTACAGAGTGTTCCACTCCAGAACATCAGAATACACATCCTTCTCAGTTGCACATAGGACATTCTCCAAAATGGACTACGTATACACCCACAGAACATGTTTAAGTAAGTGCAAAGGAATTAAAATTATCCCATGCATATTATCTGACCTCAGTGCAATGAAATTGGAAATTAACCACAAAAGAGACCACAAAAACTACACAAACACATGGAAATTAAACAACACCCTCCTGAATAATGAATGGGTCACAGAGGAAATTAAAGAAGAAATTAAACAGTATCTTCAATTAAATGAAAATGCCAAAAACGGAAAAGGCCTATGCAATATACCAGAAATTATGGGACACAATAAAAGCAGTCCTAAGAGGGAAAGGAAAATTAAAAATGATGAATTCTCCCATCAGGAAAACAGAATGAGATGAAATAAATGACCCAATGTTTTAACTCAAACTCCTAGAAAATGAAGAACAAATCAAACCAAAAACTTATGCTAGAGAGGAAATTATAAAGACAAAGAAAATTAGTACAAGTAAGACTAAGAAAATAATATAATCCCTAGCCAAACCACAGAGAGGGGAAAAAAGACTCAAATTTAAGCAATTAGGAATGAAAAGGGTGAAATCACAATGAATCCTGTGGAAATCCAAACAATCATCAATACCTACTTTAAGAACCTGTTCTCTAATAACTATATTAGTGGGCCTGTGGGGGAAAAGAGAACACTTTCTCCACTGTTGGTGGGAGTATAAACAGGTGCAACCACTGTGGAAATCAGTATGGAGATTTCTCAAAACACTAGGATTAGAGATTCCTTTTGACTCATCTACTCCTCTTCTGGGTATCTTCCTGGAAGAAGCAAAAACTTTACACACTGATACATGTTCACCCACGTTTATAGCAGCACAGGTTGTAAAAGCTAAATGTTGGAAACAACCCAAACTGCCCATCAACCTAGGAATGGATAAAAAAGATGTGTTTAAAAATAACAGTGGGTTACTACTTAGCCATAAAGATAAATTTGAGACATTTCTAAGTAAATGCATGCAACTTGAGATCATACTCATAAGAAATAAATTGGCCTTACATGTGTAAACAATGTAATCATTCTCTCCCTGGTATGAGAAACTGAGAGTAAATAAGGAACAAAATGTACATTAGATATTGTGCAATGGGAAGAAATTGTTCAAAAGTAAAGAAGAATTATGGTGGGGGAGGTGGGAAGGAATGAAGGGTAAAGGAAGATAAATGATTAACAGAACAATAAAATGGAAACAAGGCTTTGTAAATAGGGAGAGGAAGATGAGTTAAAAGGGGGAGAAGGGATTGGGAAAAAGAGAAATCAAAATGTATCATGGACAGGTACAAATTCCCTATGATGAATATGACCATTATGTACATCTAAAACACACCAATAAACTTAATTATAAAGCAAGATATATCACATACAAGTACAGATTCCCTGTGATACATGATCGTTGTGTATATGTAAATGGTATCAATAAGCTTATTGAAAATAAATAACAAAACATAAGATAATAAGAGATCGGGAGATGGATCCTTCTTAAATGGGAAGGGGATCTGGAGATGGAACAAGTGAAGAAGAAGAAGAGGGGAAGGGGTGCAGAAAGGAACTGGGACAGGAATTACGTACACATACCAGCTTCACACAAGCGATGTAATCATACTGTACTGCAAACTTGGAATAATAAAAAATAAAAATTAAAAATAAATCACAAATCACTCTTATCTCCTTAAGGCTATGGCTTTAGAATTTCTCTCAGATGTTGACTGCGTTTTCAATTTCTACCACTTATTTGGAGCTTTTGTGCTAGTGCATACTGTATTTTTAAAAATTAACAACAAAACTTAAAGCCTCTCTGCACCACCCCAGGACCAGTCTCCTTTCTCCCCACCTTTTGTAGCAAAACTCTTCAAAGGAAATGTTTATATCGTGTGTCCTGATATTCAGCAGTCAAGCTTACAGTTGCCACATCCACATCAAGACTTTACTCCTGAGTTCATTTACTGATGTCCGCTGCTGGGTAGTGTGGCAGACTGTAAACTCATCCACGAAGCAAGCAGTGAATTCGCTTCATTTAATCATTAGTATTTGCAGGGTGCAAGTGCTATCTCGCTCATGTAGAAAAATGCATGGGTCTCTTTGGCTTCTTCTTACTTTTTGTATTATCCTTGGGGTTTCTTTTCAGTTACTTGGAAGTTTTTATGTTACTTTTGCGTATTAAGTTTTCTTTGTGTTACGCGAACAAAAGTAGCCTATATTATCGCACTTTGATATTTTGTTTGTTTCACCTTAGATTACTGCTTGGCTAACATGAAAAGAGTGTAGGTGATGAAGAAGATAACTGTACTACTACTATATATTGCAAATTATACATTTTTATAGAAGGAATTAATACTTTGTAATCAGTGGAGAGCACATGAAGATAGTGAGGTCCTTAAATTTAAAATGTTTTCAAAGGAATGCTAACAAGGAATATCATCTGTTAAGTGATGTTAAGTGATGATTGAA
Organism: Dinomys branickii; assembly: GCA_004027595.1. Classification (NCBI taxonomy): domain Eukaryota; kingdom Metazoa; phylum Chordata; class Mammalia; order Rodentia; family Dinomyidae; genus Dinomys; species Dinomys branickii. Next base: position 2,330 of record PVLD010015433.1, on the reverse strand, counting down.
ATCTGACCAGGAATATTGAGAAGGGCTAAACCCGTCTTTGGATCATTTTGTAAACCTTACTTAAACAGGAAGAGTCATAACTTGAAGCCACAATATTTTAGTATATATGGTACACTGAAACAGTAGTGGTGGAATTCAAAAGGTATTTGTACAAGTCTCTCCATATTTTTTCAGTCAGGAGTGAACAGTGAAAATAAATTAAAAATACATAAAATATAGAAAAATTGCATTTGAGAAAATAAACTGTTATATGTAGGATACAATCTCACAATGAATCCAAACATCAGTCTCTATGAAATCATTATGTGGTGATATTTTGGTGATTATGAAAAATGCTATAATTTGCTAGGCAAGTTTCACATGTTCTGTGATCAAGACAATCAAATGGGGTTGAATACAGAAAATAGACAGAACTGTATGATGCAAAGAAGATCTCAAGAGTCAGGAAAATAGCCATTCCGAACTCATCTCTTGTATAAATTTGGTCACTCAGGATCTACACCCCTGGGATCAGAGTGACAGGAAACAGTTGCTGTAATGAGGAACCTGGGATATTGAACCCCTGTAGAAGCAGAGCCTTCGGCCAGCATGTGATCACCACACTCAGCAGCCTGCTTTCTGTCATGAGAAGCATTTGAGCTTCCTCCCATAGCCGATCTTTCCTGATGTGGAATACACTGCTGTTTTTAATTTCAATTTACTTCTTGAGGACACATCCTTTGTCTTGAATGCCCAGGTGAGATGCCGAACATTGCTGCTCTTGAAGCCAGCTGGGTTGCAGAATGTCCCTTACAATATGCTCTGGAAATTAGAGTAGATATTCTACTGAAATGTCAACCTGGGAAGCAGGGAAAAGAGGACACGCGATACAATTTGAATCAAGGACAACGTGATTTCTTGTCCATGATTAGATCCAGACTCTGCTGTCTCTGGTCCTGCTGATTTTGCACTCTCCAGGAGAACAGGTGGTATCTCTTTCTGTTTAGAAACCTGCCCCTTCTCACAGAAGATGACTCTTACGAAGTATTCTTCCATTTATCTGTATTTTGTGGTAAAGGTAGGGGGTGAATTCAATCATGACCAGGTTCCTACAAACAAGTACCAAAGAAGGCAAGGTTTAACCACAGAATTTATTCCCAAAGTTCTGGAAGTTCAAGTCCCAAATGTCGACAAGGGTATTTTCTTAATATGATCACAAGGACTTCTCTTGCTGTCTATATACCTTATTCTCTCTTACCTCATCTTTTCCCACAGATCCTTGAACAGCATGAAATCTATAAACCAAACAGCTGTCTCAGAATTCCTGCTGCTGGGACTGACCGATGATCCAGAACTGCAGCCCCTAATCTTCAACCTCTTCCTGTTCATGTACCTTGTCGTCATCCTGGGAAACCTGCTCATCCTCCTGGCCGTTGGCTCTGACTCTCGCCTGCACACCCCAATGTACTTCTTCCTCTCTAACCTGTCCTTTGCTGACATCTGTATAAGCACCACCACCATCCCTAAGATGCTGGTGAACATCCAAGCACAGGATCGGAGCATCACTTACACAGGCTGCCTCACCCAATGGGCTTTGTCATTGTTTTTGCATTTTTTGAAAACTGTCTCCTTGCAGCGATGGCCTATGACCACTACATGGCCATTTGTGACCCCCTCAGGTACACAGTGGTCATGACCGCTCACCTCTGCAGTCTGCTGGTTCTGTGGTCTCTGTTGCTTAGTGTGGTGGATGCCCTGCTCCACAGCCTGATGCTGCCCAAACTGTCCTTCTGCAGAAACCAGAGAATCCCCCACTTCTTTTGTGAACTTACTCAGATTATAAAACTTGCCTGCTCTGATACTCAAATTCATAAGATCCTTATGAATGTTGTATCTGGCATATTTTCTGGTGTTCCTCTCTCTGGAATCATTTTCTCTTGTATGTACATTGTGTCCTCTCTTTCAAGAGTGCAGCCCCAGTCTATCACCATGCACCAAACTCAGGTCAAAATGGATCATAGACCTCAACATCAAAACAGAAACTCTAAACCTACTGGAAGACAAAGTAGGTAAAAATCTGGAAGACATAGGAGTAGGCAGAGAGTTCATGAACAAGAACGAAGCTGCAAGGGAAACACTTCAAAGAATCAACATTTGGGACCTCATCCTACTGAAAAGTTTTTGTACATCTAAAGAAATCACCAGCAAAGTAAAAAGAAAACCCACAAATTGGGAAAAAATCCTAGCTGGCTGTCCTTCAGACAAAGGTCTTCTATCTAGAACATACAAAGAATTAAAAAACATGTATCTGTCCAAATTCAAAGACCCAATCCAGAAATGGGCATCTGAGA
>PVLD010015432.1:0-48533 GCA_004027595.1 Dinomys branickii | reverse complement strand
AAAATGTAAATGAAATTTATTTTATCTAACTAATTACATATGAGAACCTATTTATGCGTGGTCTTCAAATCAAAAATGAATTTTTCTTCCACTTTAAAGGAAAAGATTAATGAAGCTATCCTCAGCCTACATGTAGCCTTGTTGAAGGCCTGTCATGCACATATAAAGTATTTGTGAACTTTTGCCTCAGAGTTTGTAGATGTCTTTAGTTATGGAAAGATGGTCTTCCATCCTCGTAGTTTACAGCATAAGAACTGAAGGTGTAGGTTTTCCTAGCACTTGTTAGACCTTAGGTAATTTACTCGAACTCTGAGCTGCAGCTTTCTTAACTGTGAAGTGGTAAAATTTATCATCCAGAGGTGTTGTGGTTCCAAGATGAAATAATCAATTATTAATAGCAGTCAAAATTACCCATTACTATTTCTCTCTCTGCTGGAAAATACCTTTTCCCCTAAACCAAGATGCATACAAATTTTTAACATTTCAAAGCAGTCATTTTTGCTTTTTTAAGTAGTAAGATTCTTAAAGAAGATTGTGAAAGTAAAGAATGGGTGTATATTTACAGATTTAAGACATGAGAAGAAAGCCTCATTAAATTGATCATTGAAGCAGTAGTTTCTAGTCAGTTTGTATATAGCATTGTAAAATCTCCTGGCAAACCTATCTTGAATTCATGAGTGTCTTTGAAATTTGCCACCAGATAGAGATATTTCCCCTCTTTACTGTGCTGTTCCATTAATTGGCTAAAGTACATAGACCTTAAACAAACAGTAGGCAAGTGCAGTTTGAGTATCATGCATTAAATCAAATTTCCTCAACACAGTGTGTGAAATGTAAACGTAACGGATTTTTTTAGCACTGTGCTTTAAAAAGTGTGATGAGTTTAACAGCACAAAGCAGGCCAAACCACAAATACCTGGCCTCACTGAATAAACGCTATGACCATAGTCAAACAGCGCCCTACAAATAAGAAGCATGCAGTGTTTTCTCTGGAGGTATAATGAGGCAACAACGACCACTGGTAGCCTTCCAAACAGTACTTGTTAAAGCTCCATGGCTTCTTTGATTGTATGTGTCAAAATCCAGGCTCTTCAGGGTCCCACCCCCAGTAGTCACCTAACTCTTGTGACACTCTTTTTTCAATGTCAGTGCACACGAAATACAACCCTTTACTCTTGGATAGGTTAGGGGTTCTCTGCTTCCTGCTCTACCATGTCTAGATAAGATTATAAGCAGTCTTAAAACCTGCTTTTGCTTTACTTCTAATATAAGAATTTATTGTCTTATAACAATGCTAAGCAATTACAGAAAAAGAACCTAGGAAATTAAACTTTTATTAATCCAGCAAAATTTAACCAAGAAATGTAGAATGTGCGTAGCATTTAACTAAAAAATGTACCTATACTGACAGCTGCACATGAATATCCACAGCACCAATCTGTGAGGACACCCAAAGTGGCTGCAAGTTGTCATCACCTGATGCATGCATTTTAAAACTGATATAGCCATAGCAATGGTATATCATTCAACCATCATTCATCCATAAAGAGAAATGAAGGGTTCAATAAACAATGCTGCTACATTTAAGAACCCCACTACATTATGCTCAATGAAAAAGTCCAGGTTAAAAAAAACACAACAACAAGTTATATGATTCCTTTTATGTGAAATGCCCAGAATAGGCAAATCCACAGAGGCAGATAGTAGATCAGTGGTTGCTACAGGATGGAAAGGGATGGCCAGGGAAAAACTGCAAATTAACATGCAAAACCATTTTAGCATGCTGGGAATATTCTAAAATTAGAATATAGGGGTGCTCATACAACTATGTGACTATATTATCACTGAACAGTGTACTTTAAATGAATTTTATATCAAATTAATTGCAGTAAAATTACATCTTAATTGTAAATAACAATATACTGCTGTGTTGACATTGTCCTTCATTTCCCCACAATTATTCTTAAAGTAGAATGTTCATATTGCAGCACTTGTTAGTGAGTAGAAGAAAATATATATTTTATGAAATAATTAACTTGTACCACCTCTTTTTCCAGACTGTAAATTCCTTTTGCGGAAACATTTCCACCTGAATCTCAGCTGTCTGAACAGAAACCTGTTACTTCAATGCAGAAAGTCTCATGTCTTTCTTCTTAGGGTCTTAAATGATACTCAGAACAATTTGGGTACTAGAGATGAAGAACGCAACCTTATCTCTGGAGTGGCTTCCAGGGGAAGAGCTCCTAACGCTCTCCATGGCATATGCCACATACAATCCTTGCATCACCTCATTCCTGTGGCCGCCAGCGCACCCCCTCTTCTGTTTCTCATCCTTATCTTGGCACTTACCTTAGATTTATACCTTACCCATTCTACTGGCTTGGGGCCCTAAACTATTTTTTCTTTTTTTCTTGGGGGAAGGAGGGAGGGTGCATAAGGCTATCAAGTAAATAATAAAAAAAATACAGAGAGCGCAAATCTCCTCCACGTCTTAAATATAATCACAGTTAAGCAGAGAGAAAAGGGAAAACGATACACATTCTCCAATCTCTTACCTCTTACCAGTCTCCTTTCCCAGGATTTAAGGTCCAGTGTGATCTGGGGGGCGTGTCTGATTGTGAAACACTTGTCATCCAACATAGCCAAGATTTTTGTCTCTCAAAATTGAAGAATGAATTTGAGGACAAAAGGAGAGATTTAAGAGAGTATTTATTGGAAATGCTAATTGCGATAAAGCTCTTGGTGGATAAGATAGGATTTTGAAAAGAAGTCTGATTTATCTTGTTTTGGACTAATGTATGGAGACTTTTAACCAGGTGGCTTTGTGCATCTAGGGTCTGAGAAAAGTTACCTGGCTAGTTTATAGGAAACTGGGTATAAAGAGAGCTAGTTACACTGTATTTTTAAGTTTTTTAAAGTTTAGCCAGAAAGTTAGGGAGGGCCTTTCACTTAATTCAGCAAAGCTTCCCTCCGACCCCCCCTGGAGGAAAGGTTCTTCCTTTTTTATTGTAACTTATATTCTTTTTTGCATCTTTAAGCTTTACCAGATACTGGATCTAGCTCTTAATGGTGAACCACATTTAAATGCTTTTTTTTTATCTGATCCTATCATTGGGCCTCTCTGCCTGTCTTACTCATAATAAGTAAAGTAAACTACTCTACTATTATATGGGTTTAACCTGTGAAGTTTTTCAGCCTCAAGTGTATTGTTGAGCTCTGTTGTAACCTGACCATAATGAGGACAGAAGCAGTAGTTTCAAAGGATCAAAATCCCTTTCTCTTGCTCTAGCAGAAAAAAGCCTGGGAGGAAATAGTTTAATGAAGATTTTTAGAAGAAGGGTATCCCTGTGGCTCCCAGATAAGGCCAATTAATATGAACATCTCAGTTAACAAAAGACCAAAAGCACACATAAGGATTAATTCATTTGCTTGCATTTTTTAATTCATTCTGCCTCTCATTTATTGAATAAATACTTAGGCTATTGCTGTGAACCAATTCTAGGAAGTACGCTATAAAGAAATAGAGCAGGTAAGGCATTTTTTTCAGTGAAGCATTGTTACTGGAAGAAACAAATTTGTAAATAATCAAAATCAGATGTGAGGCATGAAATCATAGCGGATATACGGGACATTGTGGAATTACATGAGAATAAGGGTTTAATTCAGATCAGAGTAGCCATGGAAGGCTGTCAAGAGAAAGGTAGCATCCAAACCAGACCTGGTGGTTGACTTGGGTTACACAGGCAAGGAAGATGGGAAAGCTTGCCAGAGCGTAAAAAAGTACAGGATGCTAATGTGGCACAAAACGTTTGGACCCTTCCTTCTGATTGTAGCAAACAGACAAAGTAATGGGAAGAAGAGAGGCTGGAGAACTTGGAAGCAGATCAGGGCCCTGTGAGCCCTAGTTCCATGCTGAGTGAAAAGAGGAAGCCATTTGACTTTTAAGCAGGAAGGTGACGCTATCTGTTTTTGAAAGATATTTTGATTTTCTTGTAAAGAAAGGATTCTTTGAAAGAGAAGGCAGAGCTACACTGAGGACAAGGAGATCACTGAGAGGACATTAATTCAGTCACTGCTTAAAATGGTTGGCTCAGCAATAAAGAGAGATGGAAGACCAGTTTTTCATTCTATATTAAATTGAAATAGAAAATAATCAACCCAAAATGATTTTGTGCATGAAAATTCTCAAATACCTTCTGAATATCTTAGAGAAATTTCTGTCTCCAGAAGCAAGTATTCAGTATATTTCATTTTGGCCAGGTTTCTTGGCCTAGAGGACCAGAGCTGTATGTCTTCGGGGATGACTTTCAATTTCTCTGCCTTGAACCATCACTTTCTAATGTTGAGCTCTCGGCGCCTTTTGCCTGTGATAATTATTATCTTTCCTGAATTAATGCCTCACTTAAGATGCCTGCCATGATGTGTTTATTGTCTAATTTTGACCTTACACTGAGCCACATTCTAAGAAGACTTATGCAGTTCTGTTCTGGTCATCAACACAAATTTTTGTTTAAATAAACAGAAATCTCTGATGAGTTTTGAGGTACAGAAACACTAGTGAAACAGAAGCAGAGATTTCAGAGTGTTAACAGAAAATAGCACCTGTTCGGAAGACAGAGAAGGAAATATCCTTAAGACTTATTCTTAATTGTTCATAACAGAAGACAGGAAGTTGATACACCATTTGCCCCACAACTAAAGGCGCACAGATGTTTTCCATGCAATGTCTGTAACAAATCAAGTCTGCCAGTCATACTGGCTCAAGAGAAAAATCAAAGGCATTCTGGGAATCCAAAGAGCCACTTACTTTTTAACATTGACTCAAAAAAACAATAAACCTAACTGAGACAAAAAGCAACACACATGCTTAAAAGTACTCCAGAAAGATACATTTCATTTTTTAAATTCAAGAACACATATTCCATCCTTGTTCAGAGCTGCTTTATTAAAAGATTAAAATGTACTGATGTTTAACAAACCACAATAGTGTGGCCATAGAGTTTCTATATTTCATGTGTTACAATATTTAAGGAGATTTTGTAGTGAATGTTCAGGAATTAAATAGCACAGACCAGGCATGCTCTCTTGGGTTAAAAAAAAGTACTATTTATTGCATATGTTCTTAAGAAACGTTTTTTGTTTTTTTTTATTTTACAGAAAATAGTATACACAATAAAAGAACAATAGCAAAATACAAACACAAAGCAAGGACATTAAAAATGATACAGTATTTCAAACCAAATGAAATGGAATAACAGTGCTAGTTATATTGCATATTGTTATCTCCAACAAAGCTGCTCAGATGACCAGATATAAGAATAGAAGATTGATCAAATCATTAGAGAATAAGAAAGTAATAATTTAAAAGAACATTAGCAACAATACATAGTGGCACTAGACAGGACTGTAGGAATTCACCAATGGTTGTTATACTGCAAATTGTTGTCATCACACAAGTTGCTCAAATTATGAGACAGAAGCATGCAAAGTTAGTCAAAATAGTGTAAAAAAAACAAATACAAACCAAAAAAACTTTTAATCATTAACTGAAGAAACCTGTTTTGAAGTGGTGCAAGAGGCTGTGACTAGAAATCCAAGTTCCCTGTTGAAATGCTTCCTGAGTCAATTCCCAATGGCATGGTTGAGGTTGGAAGTTGAAAATGAGACAAAGGAACAACTGTACTGCAGCGTGACCTTCCCCTTAGATTGTTTTCAGTTTCTTCTTTCAAAATCCTGTTTGTCTCACACTATTGTCTAAGCAGTACACTTTCAGGTCTACCAGCTCTTGTTCAGCACACGCCTCTCACATCAACATCTACAGCATTGTATTATCAATATGTTTCAAGCATGTAAAACATGTGCAGCCCCATTTACTGTTTTTTCTTATAGATTGTTGACCTGAAAGTGACACTTCCGTTATTTTGCCCACCTCATTTTAATGAAATAGGAAAGTTAAACATATTTTACTATTGAGAATGACTGAGGTCCATGCCACAGATATTTGCAAATGATAACATTTATGACGAGCAGGCTACCTGGTTTGTGTGGTGTTAATTCGCACATCACAAACATGAAAACTCTAGATCCTACCCTGTACTCTGTTGTGAATTCGACATTCATGAATAAACGTGAACAAGACCTCACTGAATTTTATTTCAAATCCTTTCCTGGGTATTTTGGAGACACATGGTGAATGAGAAACATAGTTCCTGCCTTCGTGGCCCTCAGTATTTAATAGAGGAGTGTAGGGAGATGAATGAGTAGACATGAAAGTACAATGAGACAAGAGGGAAAAGCAGACTAGAGTACAGCTTTCTCAGGAGTATTGTTCTCTGAGCATTATTTATTGAGTATTATTCTTTGTCCTTTGGCCAGTTTTTGAATTTGGTATACACCAAAAGTCCTTTGGGTTGCTTCACAGAATTTGCTATCAGAATGTCATTCACCATTATCACAAGTTGTTCCTTCTATAAACTGTTGTTAAGATCCTAATATCTCCAAATATAAAAATGTGTATTCTTTATCGCACCTTTGTGCACACAATATCTTCTCTGGTCAGTGCAAGACTATATGTGTTTTGGAGCAGAAAGGGGCAATTCCAGGAACTTTTGCAGGGTGGGCCAGGAAGAGATAGAAAGACATTTTAACTAGTGTTTTGCAGTTGTCAGTAGGGTGTGAGGCTACAAAGTCAATCTTTGTTTTGAGAAGAAGGGGAGATTTGAAATCCCTTTATCTCTTGATTTAAAATAACAAAAAAGAGGCCTCTCGGACTTTATCTTTGTTAAACTTTGAAACTGGAAAAAGAAAGGAAGAAGGGCAACTTTCCTTCTTTTCAGTCTGTCTCTGAGCCAGTAGACTGAGTGCATAGAGTCAGAAATCAGACAAGGGGAAAAGCAGAGGCACTGTACAGAAACAAGCCTCAGCTGTCTGCCTGCACTCAGTGATGGAAATCTCAATTCAAGGTGAAAGAAATATTTGGAACTGTCCCAGCTGGTTGATTATCAAAGAGACTCAAAGGAGAGGCATGAGGTGGTTCTCTTCTTTAGATTCTAATAATTAAGAAAAACAAACACAATATTCTTAAAGCATATATGACAAGGAACTCTTATAAGTTATTTACATATATTAATTCATTTTACCTCAGAGTTATGTCTACAGAAGGAATTAATTGTGTTTTAACTTTGCAATGAGTTAGAGGCACAAAGCTATTAAGTGGCTTGCTTCAGGACACACTTAGTAGAAAAGATGAAGTTTAAATACTACCCTGTGCTCCCCCTTCAGTAGTGTCAAACTTGTTATCTTATTTTTGATGGTTCTTTACCTAATGAGATAATATCTTCCCTTATTTCCTCCAATACACTCAAATATCCTTAGGGTTTTGAGGTCCTACCTCCTATTTTTGTGCCGCCTACAATGGCTAACAAAATATTACTTTGGTATATATAGCTATGAAAGTAAAATGATTTCATTTCATTGTGTAATATCCACTTCCTTACCAAGGGAGCCATGCATCAATTTCTATCTATGCGAGAAGCGACTCTACTCCAAATGGTGGTATAAAATATCCACTCAATACCGCAGTATAAAACAGCTGCTGCTCTTGACAAAGAAAAGATACATAATGTTGGGACTGAAGAAGCAAACCTGCAGTTATACTGGGGTCCTATCAGTGCTCTGAAGATGATGTACAACAGAAACAATGCTATGGATGTGACTTTAATATTGTTAAGAACTCTGAACATAAATGAGGTAGTTAAGAAAATGCCTGTGTGGAGACTGTGAATTTTTCTGCCTAAAGACATAAGAGCAAGAGCAAAACACAAGGAAAATGTGCAATGGAGGCCATGAAAACAATGGTGCAGATACTAACAGAAACTTCCAGTGCCAAATTAATTAAAGCTTCTCAACAATTTCATAATGAGAAACAATCATGGCTGACAAGGAGAACTCATCTCCTTTTTAGAATCTATGTAAAGCATAGAGTTCTCATTCTACAGTAGGGTTTCATTATTTCATATCAGAATTTTTTGTCATCCTTTCAATAACTCAAGTTCAAAAGGTGATTCAAATAATGCTAGGAATAAATTACTGAACTGGAGTAATTCCAGGGGGAAAGTAGGATATTCTAGCTGAGAAGTGACGTCACATTCTAAGGATCAGACAACTAAGCCAAGGAAGACATGCCCCATTCAAGCTTTGTTATTTTCTTTAGGAAATGTAACATACTCTTATGGAATTCATTGCAAGTCAATGAGTGCCTTTTGTACAGACTTCTAGAGGCTTTTGCCCTAGCCTTCTATTAGAGTTCACTCTTCTGGGCTCTAGCATAATACATTGTTAGATATGATTTGTATTGGAAGTTGTGGATGGAATTAATGTCTCTTTTTTACTGCCTCAGCTGACAAGAAAAAAATTAGGCAACAAGAAAATACAGTCAGATTATTCTTCATTTCAGCAGATAATAATACGCACTAACACTTTACTTGAAAGTACAGACTTGATGTATCAAATGGTGATTAATGGTATGTTCCATGCAAAAGAAAAAGGTAAATAGTGTGGTACCAAATAACAAATGAGGACAGACAAAAATAGGCTTTTTGCTGAGCCCAAGGCCATTCCGTAGTCACTGACAGCTACCATTGTGACACCTGCCCTCAACTCAGTCTCCAAAGAAACATTTGTGATCTTTAATAACAACAGAGTCACTAAAGAAGGAACATTGTGCCTGTTTAAAAATACACAATGCAATTACATGAAAATTAAACCATATTTTTCTCCAATTCTGACATATCCATTTAGAGCATCTAAACTCACATTTTCACTGAAAATATATTGGTCATCCTTTGGTAGCATGACACTGTTTAATCTAAAAGAAAATATTGTTATAATGCCAAGGGTGCAGAGTAAATTTTCACAGTAACTACTCAATTGGTGTATTTAGAATTATCTTTGGTTTTACAGAAGCAGAGTAAAGACTTTCGTTAAACTTTTTTGAACAGTAATATCATATAAGCCATTTAGCTCAGTAGTTAGATTAAAACAAAAATGCAGCCTCCACACTGGATATAGTCCTTATAAAATTCAGTTAACTTCACTGTCTATACAAATCACAAGGGGAGCTCATAAGCTGTTGGCCTAATAAAGCATTGACTGTGTAAGAAGGGTCTAGGATACTTTAGAAAGTTCTTCAATTGTCACTGTCTTTATATTGAGACTAATTCCTAGTTTTACATAGCAGATTCCTAATTGCTTGCAGTTGGTTAAAGAGGGTCCTTGATGGAGTTGAAATTAGTCTTGCTATCTTACTGAAAGAGCTTTTAAAGAAAAATGTCTCATGCATCGCATTAATTTTACTATCAGAGAAGACTGGGGAAAGTTTTCATGGGAAAAAGGAGAGGCTAATCTTCATGCTCACAAGCAGTAGGGTATAGAGACTACACATATAAACTCTAGCACCAGACTATCTGGGTGATAATTCTGGGTTTGAACCTCACTAGCTTACCCAGGGGGAATCAAACCATTTAACCTATCTGAATCACAGAGTTCCTACCTCTAAAATGGAGCAAATGATAGCTTCTGTTTCTTATGGTTACGTGGCTTACAGAAAATTTCTTAATATAAGTACTTGAAAATATTAAATTACTGAATTATAAAGTATTTATAGTTGCAGGATGAGGAGGAATGTATACTCTAGCTGAGATCAAATTAGTTCCCTTTTGTACCAGTCCTATTTTACTTCTTTGCTCTTGCTCCCTGAGAGCTCTCCCTTAGCAAATCATTATACATAAATCTCATCTCGGTTTCTTCTTCTAGGGACCTTGATCCAAGGCCCTTAATATTGTAACTAGTCTTGGGAAGTGGGTGGTAATGATGGGATACTGGAATTAGATCACTCATTGGTTAAATGTCACTATGAACAACATCACTGATTGCACATAGGGTACCAACTGGTTATTGCCATGCAGTACCAGTGTGATTAGAATAATTTCCACTTGTAAACAGTGATCTCTGGCAACGCCTGTAGCATTTGAGACTCAAAAGCTATAGATCTGGATAGGTATTGAAGATGACTACAAAGGTAAAAGGAAAATAAAAGTGTGTTACACAATGACAAACAAAGAGAAACAATTTAATCACTGATTTAAAGCAAATTATAAAAACTGGTATTTCTGCTATCTCTTCAACTGTTGGGCAGATTGAAGACTGACACTCTCTCTAAGAAAAGGAGGGCTCAGACATAGAAGCTGACTTAGAATAGAGCTATGTGTGTGCACACATTTGGGAAACTTCAACTCCCAAACTTCTCAGAACACACTGGTTTGCACAACTCATCCATGATAGAAGACAAAGGACCCAGGTGCTTGAAGACTATGTGAAAGCCCCAACTAAGGCATGTATATTAAAACACTGTCTTGGTTACTTTCCTCTAGCTGCTGAGACAAAATACCCACCAACCAAAATTTAGGAAGGAAAGGTTTATTTAACTCGCAGTTTGTGGTGGATTCAGTCTGTAATCAGTTGGCTCCAAGGTAGGGTGGCACATGGCACAGGGGCAGCACTTCAAGGTAGCAGGAGACAGCAAAAGCAATGAGAGCAAAAAGGAGAAAATCAAGCCTCTTTTCTTCCTTTATATTATATACAGGTTATCTGGCCCCACCATCTCTGTGCCATCCTCTTTCACAAGCTCAGAATGTTTATAAAGCCAAGACCCTGGCCTCTGCTCAGTTACTTAGTTAAGCTTCTAAACTTCTCAGTTCTTAAATTGACACCGTGTATCAGCCGTAACAACCCAACCCTAGTCAATTTGGCAACAAAACACATTTCTTTAAACCATTTTCAGATATAAGGTGTGTTTATTCTTAACATTTCACAACTTGAACACTATAACACAGGTTTAACACTCCCTAAAAAACAGTATAAAGCCTATCAACATTTTAGGTTACTTTTCTCCCATTGCTGAAACAAAATATCTGACAGCCAGAATTAAGGAAGGAAAAGTTTATTTAGCTCACAGTCTGTGGAGGTTTCAGTCCATACTTGGCTGACTCCAAGGCAGAGTGACACGGGGCAGAGGGCAACTGCTCATGGCAGAGGAAGACAGCAAAAGCAGCCAGAGGAAAAAAGGGAGGAGGGGCAGCTAGCAACCTCTTTCCCTCACTTACATTTTATGCAAACTACTTGCCCCAGGGCAGGTGTAGCACTCGCCTCCATAATTCCAACATTGGACAATGAATCAGTCATGAACTCTAGAAGTCAGCCCCATGACTGCATGAGGCTTTGGGGGCACATTCAGACACAAAGCATAACAAACTATAACATTCCATCCCTGGCCCCTAAAGACTCATGCACATCCCTTTACCTAAAGACATTTAGTCCATCTCTAAGAGATTCCAAAGTCCTAACAGTTTTAGCATTTCTGAAAAGTCTAAGTCTCAAGTCTGAGAGATTTAAGGCAAACTCTTCGCTGCCTGCTCCTGTACAAATGAAAACAAAGTTAAAATCTTTCAACATTCTTTTTTTTTTTTTTTTTTGCAATACTGGGGATCAAACTCAGGACCCTGCGCTTGCTAGGCAAGCGCTTATTCCACTGAGCTATATCCCCAGCCCCTCTTTCAACATTCAATGGCACAAGATAAACACTTTTATTCCAAGAGTTACAAACATGGAGATACAAAGAATTGGCATCAAAGAAAGGCCAAAATCAGTCAGGGCAAATATTAAGTCCGCAGTTTTATGTGTACCATCTGAGGCAGTCTGTGACAAATTCTGATCTCTAAAGGGCTTGTGTGGTTCCACTGCTATGGCACTTCTGGTGGTGTTAGCTCCCATGGAGTCTCCTTTGGGCCGAGTTTTCCCCTTTCTCGCAGGTTTCCTTAGATCATCCACTTTCCTGGCTTTTCAAAACTTCTGGGGTCTCCACTGTTCCTTTGGCTTTACACTCACGGTGTCACATACTGTGCTCTCAAGGGCACACTGCCTGGCCTCCCAGGCCTTCTGAAATCAGGATGGAAGCTACTTTGACCCCACAACTCTTGCATTCTCTATTCACCTAGAACCAGTGCCATGTGGATTATTTCAAGGTCTGCTGCCAGCGGAAGCAGTAGCCAAGCTTATTTCTCTCTTGGCTTTAGGGATTGAACGCCTGGATTACTGCACACTGTGAATCCAGTTTTGAGAAATAAATTCTCTATGCCACAGCCATTCTGAAACCTGGTGCAGCCACTGCCAGTGTGGAAAATGGCACTCTGTGACTTTCTTCTCAAAGCAAAGTCTTTCACCTTTACAGGTTTGAGGTTCCAAAGGGTGGAGACTTGCTGCTTCTTGTGATGCCCTCAGGCTGTCTTTTCAATTTTCTTATTTCTCCTCGGCAATCCAGATCGCTTCAGCTCTATATTTGCAGTCCACAGCTTTACTGGAGCTTTCCTTCTGTTCAAACTCACATTTTCATTCATCTTGCTGGGCTCTTTGCTCTTGATTCTCAACATAGATCTGACTAAAAGTCCCCAATAATAGCCATGCCACAGCCACAACATTTGACTGCCTCGAATAACAGCAAAAAAGGGAGAAAGCAAGCCTCTTTTCCTTCTTTGTGTTGTATACGGGCTAACTGCCCACACCATCTCTGTGCCCTCCCCCCGCATAAGCTCAGGATGTTCATAAAGTGAGGACCCTGGTCGCCTGCTAAGTCACTTAGTTAAGTTTCTAAACTTCTCAATTCTCAAATTGACACAATATATCAACCATAAAAAACAGCATGCTTGCTCTCCTCAGAATCTGACACCACCTCCCCTTAGAAGAAAAAATTAAAAAGATCTTAAGGGACAGGTCTTGTTCTACTAAATGACTAGAAAGCCTGTGTACCAAAGAAGCTGCAGGGCTGGCTAGCATGTATTGGCAGGAACTGTGCATGGAAGTATACCATCAGGGACAGTGGTAAAGATGGCTAAGAGGGAGAGTTTGTCTCTGAACTTATAACTGTCTTGATTTTGGACCGAACTCTAATAATTCAGGAAAATATTTCTTGTATGCTAGTGGATAAGCTTTTAGAAGTTTGAAAATACAACGACCAATATGTCAGAACTTTCCTATCAGTGTAATGTGGGAGAAAACAAAAAGTCTAGAGGAAATGGGCATGATAGAAATGATCTATCAATCAAGGTAGGTTAACAAAGAAGTTAGTGATTGTCTTGAATAGCATCAAAGAATAATCTATTTTAAAATTAATATGGATTGCATTAATGCTTGTGATACCTACACAGTTGAATAAAAGTCCCCAAAATAATGGTAATATATAAGAAGATCAGAATGACAACCAGGACAAACTAACTCACAATATATTGTGTTTCCATGAATAAGAAATCATATAACTAGCTTTATTATACTTTTCAAAGATTTTGGTTTCTCAAAAAAGAAATAATCACTGGTAAACTACTCCATCCTCAGAGAAGCCAAACACATATGACAACTGAATACAATATGCCATTCTAAATTTGATCCTATTCCAGAATTGGAAGAAATGGTGACATTTGTATGCACCCTCTCTATTATATGGAAATATTTTATGAGTGCTCACTGTATTTCTACATGACAACCTCAGCCTTGTTTTTTTTTCCTGTGGGTTGAGGGAGATATATACTGCTGTGTGTGTGTGTGTGTGTGTGTGTGTGTGTGTGTGTGTATGTGTGTGCATGCACAAAAAGAGAGAGAATTATTGAGCACATTAAGTAAAATTTAATAAGTGATTATTATGGACAAGTTATGCAAGCATTTTGTGAACTTGTTTCAAATGTTCTGCAAAGTTGAACTTATATAAAATAAATTTTCAATTTCTGTGAATTGAACGGAGATAAGGTCAATGTTGGTATACTAGAATACTAACTAAAAGAAATATGTCAAAATATGATTTTCACAAGTGACAAATATAAGAGATTTAGAGGACAGAGCTATAATAACTGACAAGATAATAACTGAAAGCCTATGGATAGAAGAAAATTAAAAAGGGATGGAGCAGAATTACTAGCTAAACAAATTATTGTGAATATTCCCTAAAATAAATGAAAACCTTAAATGAGCAGATTGGTTTCACTGAGTGAAGAATGGGGAAAACCCCACATAAACAGATATTTGGGATATTGTAAAAAAATAAAAGCAGTGTAAATTCCAATGGTAAAGAAGAAATTGGAAATCAAATGAAAGGAGCAGCAAATTTCTCATCAGAAATTGTGAGAGGCCAGAAGACAGCTAGGTGATGTTTGGAGTACAATAAGCACACCCTTAAGAGAAAGAGAAGCCACCCCAATGTTCTGCACCCATCTATTAACACACCCATTGGAGGGAGATAAAGATATCAGTAGATTTTTACTGATTTGAAGGATATGTCCTCTAAATAGATCTTTTGAAGAAAATACAGGACAAATAACTCTAAGTCACAGTTTGGCAAACTATGGCCTGTAGACATGATTGGGCCCACCATCTGCTTTTGTCAATAAACTTTTACTGGCACCCAGCCACAGCCCTTTATTCTCATATGGCTGCTTTCACAATACAACCACAAAGTTGAACAGTAGCAACATACACCAACTGGCTCACAAACCCTAAGATATTTAGTATCTGGACATATATAAAATGAATTTGACTCTTTTTTAAACAAATAGATAAACAACAGATATCAGCATAAGGGAGGAAGAAGAAGAGATAAAATTGTGGAGACCAAAAACAAAAACAGACAAATTTACTTACACACACACACACACAAATATTCATATTTTTTATCTAATTTTCTTACCAATATTTATCATTTCTCTTTCTTTGTTGCAAGTTCATCTTTTTGATAAATTCTTCCTTCAGTTATCCACAATGTTACATGGAATTGTCACTTGATAAAGACATAACACTGCTCCATAATTTGCTATGTATGAACTGAAATATGGATGCACAGTGAGTGATCAGACAGATTTTTAAAAATGGAAATGATTCATCACTAATATTATGTATAATGTTTTTCATAGTGATTTGTGGACTTAAAAGCACAGGGTAAAGTTTCTATTTTATATACCTGTTTCTATTTAGTATATTGTAGTGACTAAAATTTGATTTTGGGAGAACAGTATTATTCAGCTATAATGACAGAAACTGACATTTTTCAGTTTGACTAGAAAAGCAAAGATTACTAGTTGGAGATTAAACTAATTAGTTAATTAGATTAAGCTCAGTAACTCAGCCAAGTCTAGGTATTAGAAAGGGAGACTGAGAGCCTTTTTTAAGACTCATCTTCAAGGAGAATGCTTGCGGAAATGGTCAAAGTGCATGGAACAAAATCTTACTTTTGTATAATTGAGAAACATATTTTAGATACACTACAAGTTCATTTCATGAAAATAAAAAGAAATGTGATAGAGATCACAGTTATAATTGAAACAAAAGTGGGAAAGGGAAATTTGTTTACTTTATCATGACAGTTGTGCTGGTCTTATAACCCTCTTTGGCCACATCCTTAACCTCTTCAGAAATTTACTCAAATTTTATCTTCTCAGTGAGAATTTCTATGGCTGATAAAACCAAATTACATAGATAGAGTGACTTATACAGTCAAAATTTATTTTTTCTAGTTCTACAAGCTGAGCACCCCAGATAAGGGTGACTGCCTAGTGGAGTCATAATAACAGTGCTGATTTCTCATTGGGTCTTCATGTGGCAGCAAGGGACTCAGAACTCTTTCTGGGGTCCCCTTTATAATAACACTAAGCCAATTCATGAGGGTCCTACTCTCATACCTGATAACATCCCAAAGTGCTCACCACCTATTAGTCTAAGAAATTACTTTTTAAGTTTGAATGCAGGCCTAGCTCAGTCCTAACTTCTATATTGTTCCACCTCTAGAGATATAAACTTTGGTGCCTGCACTCAAGCAGCTAACAGTCTAGTTGAAAGTGACTGAAGAATGAACTAAATTATGAAAGCACAGAGGTGCACACTATAAGGACAATCACCTTTTTTCAAAAGAGAAAAAAACAATAACAACAACAACAAAGACAAAAAGAAAACAAGACAAAAACAATGAAAACAGTACAGAATTTCAAAACAAGATGATAGGATATTAACAATGGTTGTTATATTACATATTGTCATCTTCAACAAAGTTGGTCAGATTATCAGATGATTGATCAATTAAGGAGAATAAAATATAATAAAATAATATTAGAAATGATACAGAGCTTCACTAAATAAGATGGTAGGAATTCAACAATGGTTGTTATATTACATATTGTTGTTTTCAAATTAGTTGCTCAGATTAGCAGATACAAGCATGCAATTTGGAGAAAAACCTTAAGCATTAATAGTTCCTTTCAATAAACCAATAGGCATCAGCAGTACAATTATCCCAGCTATTTTTCTATCTACATATATATTTTTTTCTTTCCTTTTTTCTTTTCTCCTTTCCCTCCTCCCAATTGCTCTTTCCCTTTGAGCAGTTTCTTTCCCTTTCACAACATATATTTTAGACAACAGTCCCTCAGACAAAGGACTTCTATCTAGAACATATGAAGAATTAAAAAATATGAGGTCCCCCAAATTCAAAGACCCAATCCAAACATGGGCATCTGAGAGGAATACATACTTCTCACATGAAGAAATACAAATGGCAAATAATAATATGAATAAATATTCAGCATCATTTGTCTTTTGAGAAATGCAAACAAATAATACAAAGACTCCATCTCACCCTAGAAAGAATGGCTATCATAAAGAAATCAACCAATAACAAATGCTGGAAGGATTGTAGGGAAAAAGAAATCCTTGTCCACTGTTAGTGGGAATGCATACTGGTACAACCACTGTGGAAATCATTGTGAAGATTACTCAGAAAAATAGGATTAGATGTCACACTCAACCCAGCTATTTCCTTCTGGGAATTTTCCCAGAAGAACTGAAAACATCATACCACAGTGATATACATGTGCACCAATGTTTGTAGCAGCACAATTTGTCATAGCTAAATCTTGGGAACAACCCAAGTGCCCACCAATTGAGGAATGGATAAAAAAGATGTGGTATTTTTATACAATGGAGTATTACTCAGCTATAAAAAAAGATAAACTCAAGGCTTTTTATAGGTAAATGGATGCAACTACAGACCATACTCATGAGTCAAATAAATCAGACCTTCATATCAACAAATCAACCACAAGAAGGTGTATTATTGAAGGATCTCTAATGGAAGAGAATCAATAGACAATGCCAGAGGATATACTATGCTTATGAGATCAGAGGAGATATCCTCTGTGGTGATCTTTTATACACTAGAGAGCCAGAAGACCTGGCAACTGCTCTGCCCAAGAACATGGAAAAAACAGAACAATAATGACCAAAAATGCAGCACTAGTCTGAGACTAATGGTCTGATAAATGCCTGCAGCAAAACTGGTGTGAGTCTGCACTCGCAGGATAAAGAAGCTAAGGTCTGGTGTTCTCAGACAATGACAGTAAGTAACAAAAGATGCGCTTGCTCAATCACAATAGAGCTTTGAGTTCCTGCTTTCACTTACATTCTTTCTGGGCCACATACAGTCCTGGTGGATCTTCTTCCCCTCAGTTTCCTTCCCTAAATATAAATCGTCACTGGAAATCCATCCCCAGAAACACCCAGAAGCATGGAGTGCTTAGTAACCCACAAGGCATGTCTTAATCCACTGGAGTTGACAGTTACAATTGCAGCTCACACCAGGTGTTTCCCAAGCAGAAAAGGATTCCATTGGAATGTTGTAAAGGCAAACATCTTAAGTTTCTCACATTTTCTTTTTACAAATGGAATACCCAAATGGACATCCTAGTCTCTCAGGCTCTACTTAGATTTTGCTGTTGATAGTCAAGTATTAGCTGAGTTAAAATTCAATGGGGGAAATTTTTGTGAGGTTAACACTCATGGACAAATACTCACATTCTTTTGAACATTTTGTGTGTTACTGAAAATTTTTTTGTATTCTGTTTTCTCCCATGAGAGAGAATCACTCATAGAGCTAAGATTTCTGAACTTGGGCTTATGTTCCCACTTATCTATCTGATTACCTTTCCTGCTCAGTGGATACATGAACGAAAAGTTCGTAGTCTACAGAGGCTGTGCACAGAATATATTAGTGACACTAGAGTCATACAGAATATTGTTCCTTTGGTAGGAATATCCTTCATCCAGAACATTACACTGATCAAAAGCTTTAATATCTCCTAGCCTGTTTTTACAGATCTTTGTAAGTATTAGGGTTATAATTGTTCTACTGAATTTTTCCTAATCTCATTGAGATGATTTTATTCTCATAATAAAGCATGTTCTATCCATTGTTCATTAATTTCTACTATTTTTCTGCGCTGGAACACAGAAAAGTCTGTCTCTTTAGAATCTAGAATTATGATCCCCTAGGAAATTAGTTACAATAGCCTGTATCTAGCCTGAAAAGAGATATGAAACGAAAACAGTATCAATCCCAACAATAAAATGTTTATAAATATAAAGCAAGAAGAGAAAAGGATATTGAAAGTCACGCACAATTGTAGAAATGCTGGTTGGGATCAAATAAGCCTAGTAGAGGAGAAAAGAATGGATATTCTTTGAATATCAATTTTTTATTTTATATATTTATGACTATGAGTGATACAGAATTGCCAGTCCCTTTTGTAGGGTCAATATTCATTTCTGTTGAAAGATATGCAAGTTTCATGAAATGAAATGGACACTACTCATGCTTGTATGTATATATGCATTTATTGATGATTTAAGCATTAGGCTCCATATTTAGGAAACCTTTACCTAGTACAAGGTTTTGAAGATTTATAGATAAGTTGTCTTATATTTTGAACTCCTACAGTTAAAGCTTTTGGTCCATATGGCATTAATTTTTAATGCAACGTGAAATAGAAGTCTAACTACAGTCTTCTGCAGATGGAAATCTAGGTGTTGCACAAATACTTATTTAGAATTATTTCTCCATTAAATGGCATTGGAACCCAAAATGAAAATCATTCGATTATAGATATATTGCTTTTCTTTGGATGTCAATTTTATTTCATTGACCTATAGGTCTACACTTATACCAGAAACACACAACTTTCTTTACTGTTGGCTATGAATAAATTTAAAAATTGAGAAGCATAAATCTTCAAACTTTATTCTTTTTGAAGATCCTTTTCAGTACATAGGCTTTGAAGAAGTTTCATGTCACTTTAAAGAACAGCTTGTCCACTTCTGCAAAAAGAACACCAAAAATGAAGTTAGGGTTTCGATAGCCATAGATATCAAACTTCAAACCTGCAGACCACTTTGGGTAATATTTCTATCGTAACAATACTTAGTATTCCATTTGTGAACCTAGGATAGCTTCAAACTTATTTCTATGTTTGATTTTTCTGCAATGATATTACATTTTTCTGAGTACAAGGCTTGTGTATCTTTGCTAAATTTATTCTATTCAAATTGTTCTTTGGATACTATTATACTTAGAAATTTTTTCATTTCCTTTCTGAAATGTTTGCTTTTACAGGTAATGATGTATTAAATTTTGTAAGGTAATCTTGTATTATTAACCTTTCTGAACTTACTAGTTTTAATAGTTTTTTAGTACTTTGGGAATAGTTTGGGGTTTGCTCTTTACCACATCATATTATCTGTAAATACATTTTTCTTTTCAGTCTGGGTATTTCTTTTCCTCATCTGATTGTCATGGGTAGAACTTCTGGTAAAATCATGAAAATGAATGGTGAGGCTGGGCATCTTGATGCTAGGGCAAAATCTTTTGGTCTTTCACCTAGGAGTGTGATATTAGTTGTCAGTTTTCTGTAGATGCCCCTTATCAGGCCAAGAAGTTGTAATCTAATCCTAATATGTTGAATATTTTACTATAAAAAGTTGTTAAACTTTATGTCTTCTTATTTGCAACAAATAAGAGGATAATGTGATTTTTTTCTAGCAGTATAATTATAAATTGATTAATTTCCATCTATTGAGCCAACATGCATTTCTGGAATAAGTCCTATTTACCCACGATGGCTAACTTGTTTTATATGAGTACTGCGTCTGGTTTTCTAAATACTTTTGCATTATTTTGTGTCTCTACTGATGAGGGAAAGTGCCAGAATGTCTCATTTTAAGGATGAATAGTATTTTTTCTATATGTAGCACTTTTTTATCATCTATGTATTCATAGATGAACACTTAGTTTGCTGGTACATCTTCATTAGTGTGAAAACTGCTCCAATGAGTATGGAAATGTAGACATCTCTTCAACTGCTAGGTAAGGTTGTATAGTTCTTTAGTCCCAGTACTCTCAGAGGGTAAGGCTAGAGGATTCTAATTTCGAGCCCAGCCTGGGAAATTTAGTGACAGATGTGAAACTGGATCTCAAGATTAAAAAACAAAAGTGAAGGAAAAAATCTAGAAGCATAGCTAAGTGCAAAGGGCCTGAGTTCTGTCCCAAATACAAATAAGTAGATAGATAGATAGATAGATAGATAGATAGATAGATAGATAGACATTACATGCTATGGGAACTCCATCCAAAATTACTCAGGAGGTGAGTAAAGGACCCATGAATGGAATCAAGAGTTCTTACATTATGCCTTATTGACTTAACAAAACAATAATGGAGATAATGAAATATGTTTCTGAGAACTACAGAGTGTTTATAAAAATTCCTGACATGGACAAGTCTCAGTGAGCTGCACAATTCAACTATGCACAGATGCATATTTCCCACTTATGTTGGATACAAGGAATACTTTTAAGTTTAAAAACAGAAAACTTGTTCTACCATTAATCTAATTTTGTAAGAAATCAAAAACTTTATTGACAGTGGTAGGAAGACATTTGACCAAGTTGAAAAAAAAAGGTTTATGACCTTCAGTAAATCAAAAAGCTTTGAAACAGGTGACTTGGGGAAATATATCTCAGACTTGCCTCCCTCTTTAGTGATGATTTTCAGAGACAGAAAAAAAATTATGAAATCATACCTATCTTTAAATTGCAACATGGCTGCAAGTCACCACTACTGGAATCACCATGGTTTTCTGACAGTACAAGACCGCTACCACTGTATTAAATAAATGCCTGGTTTATGCCTTCCAAAACTGACTTGATGCCAAGGAGGGTGGCATTTCAAATTTGCTCCATTTAAATACAGTCTTAGGGCAGTTTAAGTTTCACAATTAAAAGGCCTTGGTCAGCCTGGATCGATTGTCAACCTTGTATTTAGGGGACAGCAGAATTACTGGAAGTGGCACCCTGCAAATTTCTGTTTAATTAAGTGGGACCAAAGGACTGGCAGAACCATTTGCCTCAGTGAGGCAGAAGGCCAGCAAGAGCCTGGGCTGTGTGCCTGGGAGATTGTGCAATAAAGACACAGCAAAGTTATTGATTCATTTTATTTTTAGATACTTTCAGAAAAGCTCAATCTAGTTAATTAAGATTAATTAATTAATTAAGATATTGTAATTAGCTGAGAACTACAGGCCAATATTTTCCTCCCGGTACACATCACCTTTGCATTACCCAAGAGAATTAGATCCACAATTAACAAAACAAAAACTGTTTAAAGTGTGAAATAATTTCAAGGCGATGTGTATTGTTGGTTACCATTACTACACGTTCAGATTTATAGAATAATTAAACTAGTATAACATGCCTTTATAATAGTCTGTCATTGTAGCTTAGAGTTTTCTATTTATCAATAATAAAAATGTGTCTTATAAATTTTAATTTATAAACTACCAACATGAAGACAACTTTCATTTACACTTTGCCTATCACACATACAAACATTAAACACTTAGAAACACTATATTAACAGATGTGGCAACATATACAATAGTGAAACAAATGTAAGACTTGAAGACTGATCTATGTTATGAAGATACAAAGAGGTGAAAAAGATGAAAAAGTCTCATTTGTTAAAGATGAATATGCCTAAAAGATTAATGTCAGAAGCCTAAACTTATCCCCACAAACCACTTTTCTATATCGCTCTACTGACAGCCTTCAAAGAGATAAATGGATCAAACAGAATATGACTGAAAAGAAATGGAATTCATTATTTTGTTCAAAGGAAATGCAGAGTAAACAATATTGAAGGCATATGTAAGGGTGCTTAGGCTGAAAAGAAACTAGTTTTAACTATGCTATGCCAGATATTAGAGCAGGCCATGAGGGCAAAAACCATGATATGATCTACTTCTGCTTTCCAGAAGCTTTCAGCCCGACTGTGCAGAGGAGAAGTACTAGTGTTTAGATTCCTCAGTAATGTAGCCAGCTGCACCTTTTCCACTCTACAATCACAAAGAAATTTGTGGTTACCAACAAGGTACAGTGAATTGGATCAAGTGCTTCAATGGAGGCTATAGAAAGGCTAATGTTCTATATTATCCAGCAACATTTCCTTAGGAGAAAATTTTTAAAGTTTGCAGTCATACATGTAAATCATTTTAGACTATAGAATCTTTAACTAGACCATATATTTTACATTTTGGGTTCTGTGCTTTCAGCTTGTCAAATATAGTATCAATTCAGGCCAGTTCAACTAACGTCAGTGTAACGGATGCCTCACATAGCAGGTGGATTCAGTATGTAGTAGCAAGAGCTACCAAGAAAAAGATACTTCTTTATGGGCTTAGAACAAGGTCCTGCTACCACTCACCTTAAAGTGGTGTAAAATATGATGTAGGCAAAGTATTCACACCTGCCATACTGATAGAAAATAATCTGGAATTTAATTACATCAAGAGGAACAGTGATAAGCTATGAATTGGAAAAAACATTAAACATATTAAATTCTTAATCATTCAGTGACCATAAGCCACAATGGCTCATTCATAAGAAATTTTAGTTATGACATTAGTAGGATGTTTGTTTCCTACTCTGTAAGTCTCACATAATAAAGGTTCAACAAAAGGTTGTGATTATCTCATTTTTATTATTATCATGTAATACAGTCCTTACAAGCACATCATAGTCAAGTAAATGTGAATATTGGTCATACCCATTTGGTAGATAGGTTAACAGTGATAGCTCGAAGAATTTAAGGGGCATGTACAAAATACTGGAGCTCTAAACTGAAAACCCTCGATGTTTCCCATGCCAATTATCTTTTAAATAACTCCTGTCCCTTAGCCAAAAAGTTGCATAGAGGCACACTGTATGCGGTCCAAAACATCAGAGAAAGTAGGAAGGGGCTGGCTGGTAGCAAAATAACAGCTGCCCCAAATATATGCACATCCCAGTCCTCATTGTATTTGGTTACATGGCAAATGTTAAAAATAACGTGATAAATGGCAGTAAGGTCACTAATCTACTGGCCTGAAGTTGGAGAAAGTGTCTTGGGTTATCACAGGTGTCTTAATGAAAGTTCAATTGTCCTTATAAGTGAAAGATGGAAGCAAAAGTGAAAGATGACCGAAAATTATAACAGAGTGAAAGAGATCCAGTTACCATGGCTAGCTTTGAAGATGATCAAACTATTAACCAAGGAATCAGGAAAGCCACAAAACACTGCAGATCAAGAAAACAATATTTTCCCAGTGGTTCCAGAAATGATGTGGCCCTGTTGACAACTTGGTGTTAGCCTCCTAAGACCCATTTTGGATTTCTGACCTTGGCAATTAGAAGATAATATAATTTTGTTATATGCAGACAATAAATTTATGGTAACTTGTCACAGCAGCAACAGGAATCTAACACTGACTGCATTATTAATACTACAGAAAATGAACCAGAACATATTAAAATGGTACATGCTTTATTTCTATTGAGTTCAGTATGTATAAAATTACAGTGTTGTACAAATTTAAGGAGCTTGAGAAAGTATTAGAAGGAAAAATATAGCTAGAGAATTAAATAATACATAAAAATACATTAAATGTTTTATGTATAAATAATTTCATAAAATTCACTAGCAGTTTTATTATAATTTCATATGGCCAACAAGAAACAAGACCCCAGGAAATTAAAGTAGTTAAAACATGTGAAAGCATGCAGACCTCACACTGACCAGATGAAGCAGAGCAATATTTTTCTTCTTTTAAATTTGACTACAACTGTTTAATAACACCTAGTCTTGGCCAGTCCTATCACAAACTGAGTGGCTTAAATGATATAACTTTGTTATTGCACAAATTTAGAATTCAAAAGTTTGAAATGATTCTTAAGAGAATCAGAATGAACATGTCCAAATGGCTGAATTTAAAGATTCAGGAGAGGATCTCTTTTGTTGTCCTTTTGAGCTTCTAAGACAATCTGTATCCTTTGCTACCTGTTCCTTCTGGTACACCTCTCTCCCATCTGCATTTTCATTTCACTCTCACTCCTATTTGCTGCTTTCATATTAAGTAACCTTGTAATCTCTATACTGTCACCAATAGGTCCCGGGAGAAGCTCTCCAACTCAAGTTCCTTAACTTAATCACTTCCATTAATTTTGTTGGGTCACATAAAGTATATACAAATGTAGGTTCTTTTTATTTTCTATTTTTTGGCGGTATTGGGGATCGAACTCAGGACCCTGCGCTTGCTAGGCAGGCGCTTATTCCACTGAGCTATATCCCCATCCCCAAGTATATACAAATGTATAACCCTATTAAATGACTATACAGTGATCTATTTCATGAAACGTTTATGGTTCATCAGATTATTATTTCTAGCAGTTTATTATTACAATTTTTATAAATTACTGAGTGAATGTATAAGCAAGACTTTGTGCAATCAACTTTGCATATATGTATAGTAATATACATCGAGCACATATACATAGTATATATATAGTGTGTGTGTGTGTGTGTGTGTGTGTGTGTGTGTGTATATATATATATATATATATATATATATATATATATATATAAAGTCAATTTACTTTACTGTCAGTGGAACAAAATATTCAGCATCCACAACATACAACAGAAAAAGTTTACTTTGCCTCCGGATTTCAGGTATTCAATCCATAGTCAGCTGGCTCCAAGGCAGAGACATCAAGTAAGAAGAACATGCCTGAGCACAGATGATTAGTTCATGTACTTGGGAAGGCAGGCAGGGGAAGAGTGCCAGGGATGATTGGGCAAGGAAGCATACACAATATAGTACTCAAGGTCATGCCTCCATTACCTACCAAGAAACGCCCAGAAGTGTGCTTCACTTATTCCCTCAGCAGCTCCCAAGGCAATCAAGTTGGCAACCCAGCTTTACGGTCACATGTATATATAATTCTGAGTAAAGCTCTTCAGAAATGTTAAATATGAAAAAGGATGACATAAAAGCTTATTTAATATAAGACCAGTTATAAAATATACACTTATCTTCTTTATACATATAAAATTTTTAAGATGATACACACAGACATACCACCAAATCTTTTCTCATGCTCACTTTCTATTCCACCAGAGGCAAACAGGAAACCAGTACTCTGATTTCTACTACCCAAGCCCAACGTTAATTTTGCCTATTCAAATTCACATAAAGTTGTTTTTACACAATGTAACTGTTGTCAGCGAAGGGAAATATACCCTAATTTTTATAGTGACCTAGTATTCTGAAAACTTGCTGAATTTGTGTGGGCTCCAAACCTTTGAATTTTTATTTACACCATCATATTTTTGTTCAATAATGAGTTGTACATTTTGCTCAATAATTAGGCTTAGATTTCTTATTTCCTCATTCTGTAAGTGAGGATCATCACCACAATATGACACAGAAAGGTTTTAAAAGTCTTCATTATGTATGGTGCTTGCAGTAGTTTCAGATTTACAGATGAGTTTTTCACAATTGAAAAAATTCCTTTTGTATTTACCTTATTCAGTGTTTACTTTTTATGTAAACATGATGGATGTTGTCAAAATTATTCTGGGGGAGTCCATCCAGTGCAAAGCTCATGTCCACAAAAGAAAACCATCAAAAGAGTGAATAGACAACTCACCTAATGGGAGCAAGATTTTATGAGAAAAATTTGGGATTTTTTTTTAATGACTGAGAAAAAGCATATCACTCTTCTTGATGTATTATAGTTAATTGTTGTTGATTTGTACTTCTTTTCCTTCCCTTACTTGGGTCTTGAGATTACATTACCCTATTTTTTGTTGGTTTTCTTATTTTTCTTCAAAATGTTCTATTTTATTTTTGTATCTGTATGCACTAATTTTATACATTAATGAAGTTCAGGCGGTTAATTCAAGATATGCACACAGCATGCACTGATCAAATCCAGCCTCCCATCCCTCTATCCACCTTCTAATTGTGTACACTTTCCAACCTCTAGTAATCACTTCTACAGCAGGTAGACTTTTGTTTAGCTTCTTTGTATGAGACAGAACATGTATGTTATGGTATGGTTTATACTCAAATGATCCCTTAAATCCTCATGTGCTCATATGTGGGGCTTTGGTGTAATTATTGGTCAATGGGGCATGATTTTTCCATTCAATTTTTGCACTTATAAGTTAAATGTGATTTGGGAGGTGAAGCTTGGGCTATAGAATTGGGACACAGAGGGTGTAGCTTGCAAGGGTCTATCTTCCTCTCTCCTCCTTTGATCTCTTTTTCTGCCTCCTGTTTCCCATGCTATGAGCTGTTTATCCTCTGCCATGCCACTTTGCCTTGTAGCC
This sequence comes from Dinomys branickii, assembly GCA_004027595.1. NCBI lineage: Eukaryota > Metazoa > Chordata > Mammalia > Rodentia > Dinomyidae > Dinomys > Dinomys branickii. The sequence goes on along the minus strand of PVLD010015432.1, from coordinate 21,910 downwards.
AGCAAACTATGGACTGAAACCTTTACAAAATGTGAGCCAAAATTAACTTTTCCTCCTTTAAGTTGTGTGTGCGTGTGTGGTTTTGAATCCCAGTGACGAGGAAAGTAACTAAAACAATGTGATATTTGTCATTCTATGGTTGTCTTATTCCACTTGATTAATAGCATCTAGTTCTAGTCATTTTGCTTCAAAGAATCGGACTTAATTTTTTCTATGGCTGCATAATACCACATTGTGCATATGTACCATATTTTCTTTAGCCATTCATCCTTTTTTGAGCACCTACATTGATTCTGTGTCTTAGCTATTGTGAATAGTGCTACAATAAGCGGAATATAGTTATTTTTGTATGCTAATTTCATTTCATTTAGATATATACTAAGTAGTGGAATCACTAGATGGTGTAGTAAACCTATGTTTAATTGCTGAAGAATGTGCACTCTCTTTTCCATAATGGCTTTATCACTTTGCGTCCCCAACAAGAGTGTATCAAGTTTCCCTCTTCCTCCCATCATAGCAATGTATAAAGTTTCCCTTTTCTCCACATCCTAACAAGCAGTGGTTATATTTAATCTCTTTCATAGTAACAGTTCTTAATAAGGGAAAGAGATATACCATTGTGGTTTTGATTTGCATGTCTCTGATAGTTTGTGATGGTGTTCACTATTTCATACCTGTTGTTATGGCATGTGTCTAGATGTTGCCCTAAAGACTCATGTTCTTATGAGTGGAACTTTTCAGAGGCAGCTGGGACTAGAGTGTGTGCTCCTAGGATCAAGTGTATATGATTACTCAATTAGCCCACTGATTGGTTTGCAATAGTTCTGGGTGTAAATAATGGGAAGGCCCAGAAGACTGTGAGTACTACCTGTCTCAAAGGTGTGTAGCGTGAGCAGAACATAAGGGATAAAAAAGGGCTGTGGTCATTGCTTGCTGCTTCACTGCTTAACTGCTTGCTGTCTTGCTGCCTTCTACCTTCTGCCTGCCATGAACTGTTTCTCCTCTGCCATGCCAGAGCCAACCAACTATGACTGAAACCTCTACAAACTGTGAGCCAAATAAACCTTTCCTCCTTTAACTTTGTGTTGAGTATTTTGTCTCACAATCAGGAAAAGTAACTGAGACCTATGTTGACCTATAGTACATCTTCTTTTGACAAATGTCTACTTAGATCTATTAACCATTTTAAATACTCTACATACTTTGGTATTGAGGTTTTAAAGATTTTATCTATTCTGGAAGTCAACACCTCATCCGACATATTGGCATCTTGTGGTAACACATGTAATCATCAAAATATATCAAGGTCAATAACAAACAGAAAATATCCTGTGTATTAGAATAACTTCTATAATCAGCATAGTGTATTGGTCTGTGAGTTGTCAATATCTCTACCAGCACAAGAGTATAATGCCCATGTGGTTTTATTTTATCATGGCATCTAACCAAAATTTGTATTTCTCATCCTTTGTGATACTTTGGTTCATTTTCTATATTTCAGGCTGTATCTGATGTAACAAACTAGGATCTGTTAAGAAAATATTCTTTCCTATCCCAAAATCTGATTATCTGTTCAGATAAGAACTTTGTGTATGGTAAAACTGGCTGGGGAAGTAGGTATGAGCTGTTAATGGCGAGATCCAGGACACATGGACAAAACAGTTCCCAAAGCCCTGCACATGGACTTCTCAGAAGAACTTGAGCAGGTTTTCAGTAGGATGGCTTATATCTGACATCAGCTTGAAGTACAAGATTTAAAAGCATGGCCTCTTGGGACTCGTATGCAGAATTTTTAATGAATTTCTGCAAGATTTGGACAACAGTAAAGGACACACCCAGCCATGAAGGGTTTGCTGTCCTATCTTTCCATGATAGCCCATGCCGCATTTCCTGGGTCCAGTCTGTATTTTCATTTTTGCCTTTACTCTCTCTTTCTCTTTACTTGGCCCACGCTCACTCTGCAGAGACATTTCTCCCCCACTCTTTCATATTTATATTTTTTGTCCTACTGTACTTCCATAACTACAATCTGTGGCTTGCTCACGTTAATATTCTTTACTACATTTGACTTCACAGATGTTGAGAGTAGAATGGTGATTACCTGAGACTGAGGAGCGTAGTAAGAGAGAGCGATGTGGGTAAACACTGACAATGCATATTGTGTCACAATTATATCAAAATCAGAAGTACTGCTATGGTGTTCAAGTACTGCTATGGGGGCTGTAGATAATAATAAGCTGCTACATAATTTTTAATGTTAAAGGAATGGATTTTTATAGTTTTTAACTTAAAAAAGGAATAAATGATGAGACGTATGTTTGCCCTGACTTCTAAATTACATGATGTAATATATACATATATCAAAATATCACAGGGAACCCTCAAAATACATATTTCATGTGTCAAGGAATTTTTTAAATTAAAATAATTTAAATAAATGAAATGAGACTAACACAAAAGTTGAGCCTTGAAAACATCTTACTCACAGTATGATAGTCACATATTGTTTACTTTTGTGCACACAAGAATATTTCTCTTGTGTTCTTTTACTTTTTGTAAAGTTCACCCATGGCATAAAATTAGTTTTTAGAAGTACAAATCACAATATGTGTTCTGAAAACTACTAATCCTTTTATAACACAGGATGTAAGAATAATCAACTTTCAACCCCCTTTCTAACCTCTAAATATTTTACAACACTATTGAGATAATGAGAATTGAACAAGTAATTATAAATATTTGAAATGTGCATTTAAAATATTGGACTACAGCTCAAGGTCAGTGAATGAGATCATTAACAAATCCTCATTATTTTACAGTGACCGCTAAGAGTATTCCTTTTAAGTCTGTCTTTGGGCATTTCAATTGTTCTTATGGGTATTGTGGTTTCTCATGATATGAATAGCATATATGTCATTATAAGTATTGACAAATCTCATTCAGAGGAATATGTTAACAGGGACATCTTAATAGGATCTGACTTCAAATGTTATGTGACAAATATGAGCCCCTTGAAAGAGTGCACTGCTCCTAAAAGACGTATGCTTATATGTAGCCATGTGTGAAAGCACATGGATCCCATTCCATTCTATATGTAAAAAACAATTTCAAGTTTAAACATTAATAATTCAATAGTACATTTCATTACTGAATTTATAATTATCAATTTGGTATATAAAAACTCAATTGCCTGTATATTCCTAGTAGCATATGTGTTCATAGTTGTTTTATAATGGTGTTGATGAATTTACATTCAAATATATATATTTTGAGTGCAAATTCACATATATATATGTTCTGGGAGGAAAATATATTTCTGTTAGCTACCTGGCTAATAGAAGTTGTGTTCCTTATCTAGACTGGAGTTTTGCCCAGTGTTAAGTTAAATGGCCTATGTGGAAAATAAATTAACTACCAAATTACAACAAAAGTCCTGGTCTTCCTTATCCCTAATTGTAAACATTCAAAAATGCCTCAGCAAGTCTCAAGATCCCTTGTGAATATCAATTTCCTATATCTTTATTTCTAAATTAAGATATTTGCTAAAATATAGTCATTTATTACTGGCTCCTAAATATTGATATTACCATTTACTTGAATATTTTAAGCAAGCTCTCATAATAAACTAGGATTTTAGATATTGGATATCAAGGAAATGTGAAGATATTAGATAATGTGCTTACATTATCCAAAGAGCTCCTGTATTTTTGTACCAGTTTGACTAACCAAATATATACACCATATCAAGTGCTAGAGACATTGCAAGTCCTTACTCTGACTGTTCTGCTTAAGGAGTTTCTGGAGATGTTAATGAATAGTTCATAGAAGTCCTGAGTCTTACCATTTCTAATTGCAAACATAATTTACTGAAAGGTAAAGAAGTGATACATTATCAACTGAGGACGTTTTTAGAGGTAGCTAGAGAACATAGTTGCCATTTATATCTTATAATGCTGGGCTATTAATTGGAGCAAATGAGATTGTTATTTATTCAAATATTTCTTGAATACCCATTTTATGACAGATACTTTTCTAGGGATTAAGGGTATGCTGAGAAATTACTTATAATCACAATTTTGAGAGTGTATCTACCAAAGTTTAGATTCTATCAGTTTAAAATATTGTACATTTCTTGTTTTAAATAATCTAACTCAAGGCATTTGATTACATATCAGTTGCATTTCCTCTCAAATTTGGGATAAAATTCCCCTTATAGAAGGACAAGACAATTATTTTCAAACCAATAAATGCAAAAACACACAATATTTCTTTGAAAACTAAAGTCCTAGAAATTTTGAATGCATTCAAATTTATGTTTCTCATCCAACTTTTGCTTCTGCAGGTCCATGTTTTGCCCTTATTCCAACAGTTACATATTCCCGGTCCCTCCTCATTAGTACTGGTACTCTCCCAGCAGACAGCTTTGACACCCTTCACATGTCCCTGAGAATTCCAACTGTTACCAAATCATTTAGTTGTGTATCTTTTGGGCTCTAAAATGGAGTTCAGTCCAGTGTTTTACACAGAGTGTTTTACCCAGCAAATGTACTGGAATCCAACTAAAAGTGACCAACAGGTTTTCTACGACATGTAAAAGCCAGGGAGCCAGAGTGATATTGGTAGATTTTGTCCTTCTGTTGCAGAACTTACTTTGTTTAAATCTAGCTTGTTTGCAATAAGACAAACCTTAACCTAAAATTGAGTGCTTAATGTTGTCACATCATACATGATGTCAATCTGGAGATATTAAAAAACAGTAGGGAATTGATGATAATTACATTTGAAGAGTTCTAAAAGTTATAGAACATATCATATCTGAAGAACATCCACATTTATTGAAGCAGCTGTACATCTAGTATGTGCAGTTAGTTATCTCAAGAAAATTAAAGAAGGGTAGTGAAAATATAAAATTTATTTAACCACCAAAAATTTTTCATTTAGAAAAACATGTCTTCCTTAAAATGATATCCATTTCATGTTTGAGTTAACAAGTACATAGCAAAGGAGGAAGGGTCCATGCAATGAAAACTATAAATGACTGAGAAAAAGATTGAAGAAAACACAGACAAATAGGGAAAATATCCTGAGTTTATTGATGAGAAGTTTTAATATTGTACAATTGTCCATTCTACTCAAACTGATCTACAAATTAAATAAAATGCCTATCAAACTTCCAATCACATTTTTCACAGAAATAGAAAAAGAATACAAAATTCACTTGGAACACTTGAAGATTCAGAGTAATCCAAGCAATGTTGAGCCAAAAAAACAAAGCTGAAGGACTCAAACTGACTTCAAAATATACTACAAAGCTATAGAAATAAAAACAGCATGATACTCTCATGAAGAGACACAAAGATCAATAAGACAGAATCAAGAGACCAGAAATAAATCTGTCATGAAAGGCAGGAAAGTGAAGAGATGTTGATCACAGGATACAAAATTTAAGTTTTGAGTGCATGGAGACCATGCTCATAAGTGAAATAAATCAGACCCACATGTGTAAACATTGTATTGTATCTCTAATGTGAGAAATTGAGTAAATAAACATAAGCTAAAATGTGCAGTAGTTATTGGGAATATGGAAGAAATTGTTCAAAAGTAAACATAAACTGTGATGGGGTAAAGGCAAAGGAAGGAAGGTAAAAATATATATATATATTCTTGTATATGTACAAGATAGTTAAGATGGCTATACAGCTAGTTTCTCTTAGCTAATTCAAAAAGAAAGGTTTGTTCTAATATTATTTGTACAATTTCATGCCTATATCTTGTACTCTGAATAACGTGTGAAGGTAACAGTACATGAAGTATTAATTATTGTTACCCTCCTAATAGCCTGTTTTGAAAATATTTTATTGATATTGTACCTTTTTCTCTTTAAAATAAAAAAATAGTAAAAAACATTGCCATTAATCCCCTCAAAATACCCTCTTTTGTTTCAAACATGTTTATACCATCATTTGTTTCACTTTCTGAGATGGTTCTGGAAGTCCTGTTTTGTGCATGTCTTCAGTTGCATTGTCATGACTGTGTCCATGTCTTGAACTGTCCCAAAGTTTTTGCCTTTCATAGTCATTTTGACTATAAAGAAGAGCCAGATATTTCACAGTGTCAGATCCAGTGAATAGTGTGGAGGATGAGGACACACTGTAATGTCTTCACAACCCTGCCTTGCCATTTCATAGCACAAGGTAGCACTATCCAAAATACCCACCATGCTCTATAAGGACATGCAGGAAAGAAAACTTCCAAAGTTGCTGCAGAAAGTAGGAAGAACAGCAGGATAAGTGTGTTCAAAGTTGAGGTAGAGGAAGTATTTTGAAGGAGATTTATAGCAATGTATATTTTACTGTAATCAATTTTTAAAAGTAAACATTAAAAAACAAAATTTGAGATTTATAGGATCAAGTTCAGAAGACATATTTTATAACATGGTGACTAAAGGTGACATTATTTATTGCTTTTTATTCTTTTCTTTGTCTTTTTGAGATAGGGTCTCCCTGTGTAGTTCAGACTGGTCTTGAGCGCACTTTGTAGCCCAGGCTGGTCTCGAACTCACAAAAATCCTCCTGCCTCAGCCTCCTAAGTGCTGGGATTATAGGCATGCACCATACCTGCCTATGGTATTGTACTCTCAAAAAATGCTGAAAGATTAGATCTTCACTAAAAACATGATACAGTATTATGAGGTAAGAGCAATAACCATTATAATTAGTTTGATGTAGAAATTCCACAAAACTGTACATAGATTAACATCATAACTACATAGAACTTTCATTTATCAATTAAAATAAGTAAATATAAGAAAATAGAAATCAAAGGCACAAATAAGTGCAATGAAATCTTGCCCTTAGGATCAGAAGTGTAAACTGTTCACCATGAATACACAAAAGTCTTAGTTAATGAAACACTCCTCAGAATATTTTCTCTCCTACCTGAAATCAAAATTGCACATATTTAGAGCAAAAAGAGGCTCAGAGATTCTCCAGACTCACATGTAAAACAAGCAGTGCTTTAACCTACCAGTTGCGAAGATCAAAGAAACTAAGGAAACCTCATGTTAAGTACTCCAGGAAAGGGGTATGACTTTGTATAGCTCGTCTAGAGGGGAATTTTCAGTAATCAAGTAATTTAAAGTCCTAATACACACCGACCCTAAAGCTAACTTTCAAGATTATACCTAAAGAACATGGGCATTTCAGATTGTCCCTTCACAGGGAAATAATCTTTAATTTCTGCTTTAGTTATTTCCTCCCTTTCTATGTGCCCTAGCAAAAGAGTATGGCTTAAGAAAGTAGAGGCAAGTAAAGATTCCCCCGAAAAGTAAACCAAAAGATTCCACTTGAGCCAGTTAGTCTCTTTCTAGGCATCTTCACAAAAGCGTTAGAGACATCATGCTACAGGGATACTGGCAGACCCATGTTCATAGGAGGATAATTCATAATTGATAGATCTTAGAAGCAACCTAAATATCTATAAACAGATACAAAAAATGTGTTTACACAAATAGTGTACTAATCTACCATAAAGAAAGATAAACTTGAGTTATCTGTAAGAAACTAGATGGTCCTTGAGACCACATTATTAAGTGAAATAAGTCAGACACACAAGCTTAAATATCACATGGTTTCTCTTATATGAGAGATACAAATTATAAGAGCAAAATAAGATAGATAATAGGAAGTAGGGAGAACTTTCTCTGATGGGAAAGAGGTCAAAGATGGAGAGATGCAGAAGGGATAGGGGTTGAGATAAGGAATTAAAATGTCTCATGAACATGTACCAACTCTATACAAGGGATGTAAGTGTTATGAACATGTACCAACTCTATACAAGGGATGTAAGTCTTATGTATTTTAATGTACTAAAAAATGATATGGGTGTATTGCGTGTTACTGCCCTGCTTCTAGGCTCTTTATAAGTCCTTGACCTAGACAGAGAATGCATTTTGTTGCCAGTGTTGCCCATGGAATTTTGCACAATGAAATCAATTAATTCTGGCCTATTTGATTCTTGTTCCAAAAAATATTGAATCTATTAATGGAAGAACATTTAGATCCTTATAGACTGATCTACTCTCTTAACAGATAATGAAAAGTAGGGCCAGAGAAGAGAGGACTCTTACCTGTGAACATACAGTAAATTAGTAATTGACTAAAAAATGAATATATATTTGCTCCATTTTTATTCAAGACATTTTCCCCCAGTATGCCAGATTACCTGAGTTTCTCACTAATTTTAATTAGGCATCAGTTATATATGCTATAAGTGCAGGCCACCGGTTTTAATCATTTTTACAGAACCACATTATCATAGCAGAGTACGGATAACAAAGCTGTTAGCTAAATTATCTAAACAAAGGATTCACTAGACAGAAACGTGAAAACTGAAAGACATGACACAAACAAAAACTGTGTTTAGCCTTAGGTATATTCCTAGTTGCAAAGCAGCCTGAGAAGGAAGAAATAGTGAATAAATGAGCAGAGAAGTAGGAAATACGTATTCTCAAGGAGAACAAGGTAAGAACTTGAAGTACTCCTAATTTATATAGCCCTGGAGAGCCAGGATCCTATTAATGTGTTTTTGTAACCTTGTTATATTTTATTTCTTCAGCTGTAAACTGCCCAACCTAGATCATGACCAATTCATATTTTGAGGTACTTTGTTCATTACCAGCAAATATTTGACACATTTAATGACTATCCCAACAAAATATAAATTGCAAATTTTTTTTCTATGTAAGCAACTCTGGAATTTTCCACCGTGCAAACGACAGCATGAATGAGCAGATGTTTAGCAAGCATTTCTGATGCCGAGGACAAAAGTTGTCTGATAATGTTGTGCTCTCAAGCAGACATCGCATGAACAAGCCTCAGGGTTACAACAGTCAAGATACCTGGGGCAAGGGAAATCACTGAGGTAGCAGAATCCTCAACAAAGCTCTGAAGAGTCACATGAAATGTAGTCCCAGCAGAATTTAGCTTTGGCCACGATTACTGTGTCACCCTGTGTAGATTAAGTAGCTGTACTGACAGTTCTGCTCATAATAAACCAAAGAGGAATCCTAAGTGAGTGTATTATATCAAGATACAGTAGTTAGGCTCAACTAAGAAAGGCACGTTGAGTGATTACTTCTAGGTTCTAGGCATTTCCCTCTGTACTGAAAATAGAGTATTTTTTTTCCAAAAAAAAAAAAAAGCCTACGTTGTAAAAGGTATGCTGTTGATCTTCCTCATATGTACAGCAGTAATATACAGTGCTGTTATTTATCTTCTGTTGCTTGTAGCAAGCTTTAAGGGTAAACAGATATCCTGATACTAATAAACTTCAGATAAAAGTGAAGTCTCTAAACTACTGTATTCACAAACCTAATGAAAGGTGCATGAATTTTAAGAATGCCTGCTTGAAAGAACTATGTGATGTAGAAAATTTACACTTGATTTTTTTAAAATTCTGAAACACTTTTAGCCATTTCATTAAAGAAAAAGACAAACTTGCTTGATAGACATGGTATAAATTATTTGAGAGACTAATGGACGTATAAACTAATTAAATTTCACTGACATACAGTCTGAAAGAGTTGGAATGGTGCTTGCAGCAAACATATTCCACAAGGATTTGGATCAATTGCATATCATTTGACACTTTAGAAATAAATTCCTTGTTTAGTAGAAAGTGACAAATTTGGTGTACAGTAATTACATGTAGACTATATAATTAAAATGTAATAACATTTCAACCTTAAAAATGGGTTCTATTTAGGAATCAACACTATAGCAACTTGGACACAGTAGAAAATATAAACTTATTTTCAATCATGTCTAAAAATACTAATTAAATAGAAACCATGCTTCTGAACGTAAAACATCAATAATATAATGGAAATCATAGATAACTGAATGAGGAATATAGAACATAGAAATGAAAAACTTTTTTAATGCTATAAAAATACCTCATTATGACCCAATCATCTCTATAGCGCATAAAGGTGAAAAACTATATAAAAGATAATTCTTTGAAGTAGCAGTTGATCCAAACTAGTTCTCACTTGTATTCTGGGACAACAAGAGTTTGCAAGTTAAAAATTGCCCTACATCTCAAAGAAGACCTATAGAAGGAGTATCAATTTAATTCAGTTTAATAAGCATTTATTGAAGGAATGCCCATAAGGAGCTATGTAGACTCTGGAAGTATAAAGAATAAGAAGAACAAGGGTTTTTGCCCTTAAGATAGCAGTAGTCAAGGACAGCTAGATATGTAAAGAAATCGTTGCAGAAAACGTGGTGACTGCTATACATTACATATACGCTTAGTGTTATGAAGGCACAGATGGGCGATAATTCAACCATAAAGGTATGTTTGGAGACGGCTCTGGCTCAAATCCTGGACATCGATTTTCAGACTGGAAGCAGAAAATCAGTCACATCAGAATCGCGGGTGGAACTTGATGATAACAAAACATTCTTAGGTCCTGTGGCCACAGATTTCATGTGATTAGCACCAGGATGTGACGTAAGCTTCTCTTTAAAAATCCTCTCAGCTCCTTTTGATAGCCAGTGTTTTTCATTAGTAGATCTGGACTGCTGACATTTTAAAGAAGAATTTTATTTTATTTGGAAGAAAGGAGTCCCTGGAACATATTGTAGAAAAAATTGGCTTCACTCTTCAGAAGCAAAATGACAAATTGAGAGTATAAAGCTAGATCAAGGCTGAAATACGGAAGATTTCATATTTCATGCTAAGGAGTTTGTTCTTTATTTTGAAGGAAATGGGAAATTACAAGAAAAACAGTATCTTAAAATAACAACTGTTATTTAAGTCAAAATTCTGCAGCTTTGCTCTGGTGGATGTTTCCTCTGATCTTGGCTAGCACCCTCGTGCATCTGTAGTCAGATATCGGTTGGGCTCACAGCCTTGCTGATCTGTGCTGGGTCCTCACCCCTGAGGGCTTCAATTAGGACAACTGGGCTGTTCCCCACGTCCCTTCTTATCCTCCCCTGGGCTGATGCAGGCTTGATGAAACGATAGGGGTAGTATTCCATAAGAGCAAGTGGAAGCAACCATGGGCTCTTGAACTTTAACACTGTCACATTCTTTTGGAAAACTAAGTCACAAGGCCAACCCAGATTTGAAAGGTGCAGAATGGTCTGTTCGTCAGTGGCAAGAGCCAAAAAGTCATATTGCAAAGGAGCATAAACACAGGGAGCCACTGAGAAAGGCATTCATTGCCTGCTGAGTCACTGCAGTGATCATCCCTGTCTTTTTGCTTATTCACGTTTCATTTTCATAAGTAGATAACCTACCAGTAACTCTAGCACAAGTTATGAATTTGGAATATGGGTGCTACTCTGCTTTCACTTTTATACAGAATAGAGAATTTAGTGTAATAATGTCTCAGAAAGATTTTAGTGACAGTGCACTTGAAAATCAATTTAGAATAGTGAAGTTTGGAGACAAAAAAATTAGTATTTGAACAATGAACCATAAGAAGTATAAGAGGAAGGAGGCCTGAAACAGTAACAATAGACAAAAGTGAAAATGGCTTTGAGAAATTCTTTGCAGGTATATTCAACTGGTCAATGTAAGATACTCATTGAGAATAGGAACTTTGGATGCAGGAAGGTTTAGGTTCAAATCCTTGCCTTGCCACATGCCAACCACACCACCAAGATACTTCATACAGTCTCCAAGTTCTTCATAAGAGAACAGCAGTGCTTCTTATCTTGATTAGTGAACTTCCAAAATTGACTAATAATTGGATCTTGGCGATTATCATGATTCAATTATATCTTAAGGGTAAGAATGCAGACATAGCATCTGACACATTTTTGAATCACACTGTGATTTGCAGTTATTATTAAACCTCAAGAATGGAATTGGGATGCCAAAGAAGGGAACCAAGGATGACTCACAGGTATCTTCATTGTACAGTGGATTGAATACATGGCCCAACTATTTTTTAAAATTATAGAAAGACTATAAAGAGGGGAGAATGTCAGTGATTTGAACTTTAAAGTTTCCTGTGAGATACCAAAGCAGAATGTCTAGAACTCCACCTGAAATGTGGGTGAGAAATTAGCCATCCCCAAAGGTGACTGTTAATAGTACAAACATAAATAGAATGTACCCTAGTTAAGCACACAGAGTAATATTTCAACTTGAAAATATTTTCTGAAAAGTCTCTTTCTCCCTATGTACTCTTTTTCTATACTTGATTTCTCTTCACACCAATACAGACATACCCACCCTTCCTATTGAAGTTTACATTCTGTTTATCTACATCACTTAATAAAATTGGAAAATAAGGCTTGCGAGGGCATTGGTGTAGGGGTGGCAGAAGAAAGAGACTGAATTTTGCATTGTGTTTGGATTAGTCATGCTTCAGAACTTTTAAATGTTTGCACTCACATGTAACTTAGTGAAGAGGATATATTTGAGTATAGCGTTGCTTTTTGATTTTGTCTTTCTGTGACCATCGTGCAGTATATTTACACCAGCTATGACAGTTCTATTACCAGACAGTGTAGGCTTATGAGCCTGCTATCAAATATGCAGATTTGTTGATCAAAGCTTTGTTATATGAGATTTAATATATAGGCATCATGTGTTTATTTTTAAATAATTGTATCCTATTATAAATAGTACTGTACATACCCAATTTTTACAATAAACTTTTAGAAGCAAAATGACTGGATTAAGTGGTGTAGTTGCAAAAATCTTAGGATGACTAGTAAACTGTCTACAGATTTGTATTTCTGCTAAAGGAGAAAAGGATGATCAACATCCTTGTGCCTTCACCAGTACTAGATACAGCAATTACCAATTGCTGCATAATGAATCACCAGAATCATACTTAAAACAATACACATATTTACTATCTCATAGTTTATGTTTATCAAGAGTCTTGGCATAGGTAAGCTGTGTTCTTTGCATCAGAGTCTCACTAGACTGCGGTCATTATCAGCTAGGTTACATTCTTAACTACGAGTACAGCCAGAGAACAGTCTTCTACCAAGCCAAGATTGTTGACAGAATTCATTTATTTTCCACAGCTAAAAGACTGAGCACTTGCTTTTTCCATTTTTAGTTAGAAGCTTCCCTTGAGTTCTAGAAACCTGTCCATTTCCCTGCTATATGCCCTCTGTGTGTAAGCAGTTCACAGCATGACAGCTTACTTGTTTTAAGGCCAAACAGGATGCAAGGTACAGCTGAATAATCATAGAGTCTTCTATAATATCATGCAATCATGAGAATGCCATCCCATCAACTTTGCTACAGTCTGTTGGCTAGAAGTATGTCTCACATCCAACACGAATGCTACAGTGGGTACAAGAGTGTGGATACCAGCAGGCAGGAGTTCTTGCAGGCCAACATAAGGGCTCTCAGCCATACTAGTTAGTATCATGTTTTTATCTTTTTACAAATGTAGCATATACTAACATTCTGTGGACTTGTCTTTAAAATGTACTCATATTGCTTTGATAATTAAGTTAAAAATGCAAAATATTTTTACAATCTGAAGAGAAACCAGAATATTTATGATAATTAAGAAGTGGGCAACAACGTTTAATGCTATTTGCCAAAAGAAAATCATAGAAAAATCACAAATTTACCTAAAATGAACCCTAAATTCTCTTACATTTTTTACATTGAATTTAAAATCAAGCAGACATCAAAATAATTCCCAGAGAAGCAGTATTTCATTATAAGTACAGGTAGTGATAATGCCCTCTGTAGCTTGAAAATTTGAGCTTGAATATGTACTCTGCTGTGGACAAGGGATGTGACTTTAGTTAGCTACTTCCCCTTTGTGAGTCTCAGTATTCGTATCCCTAGAAGTTGTATGGTATTAATAAGTCTTTCAGCTTATCAAAATCTCTATTTTTCAGTCTTTTAAGCATTTAAACATGAACTAATTTGTTAATTTGCACAACAACATTATGGAACACATATTTTTAAATATATCACTCTAGGATATGGTAAAGATTAAGTTATGAGGATTAAATAAGGTAATTTAAGTAAAGACCACAGAACAGCGTCTGCCACATCACAGGGGCTCAAGAAATGTTACTATCATAAATCTGGTATGCATAAAGTTCTCTGGGTGATATAAAGAATATAATACATCTACCCCTAAAATGATTTTACAGAAAATAAACCACATACAGGAAAAAATGACATCAGAATAATAGTAAACAGCATACGGTTAAGGAGCATGTATTACTGCTAAACTTGGAGAATCTAGGGATTTCTCTTAGAAGAGGTAAGCCACAAACTTTTTTAAAGAATGGATACAATTTGATACCAGAGAAAAGTGGATGATAAGAATTTATAAATGAGTGCAATGTTTTATTCAAAGGCCAAGACAAAGGAATGGATAAGGCTAGCCTGTATCAATGAGTGACTTCATATGTGTAAGTTAAGAAGATAGATGTTCAAACCATACATCTAAGTTTACACAGAGACAGGATTGTCCTACATGATCTGCATTATTCATGATTATCTGTGAAACCAGATACACTTCGTATAATTATTTATTCAGCAAAAAGATGAAGATTGACATAAGGAACACTCCGTTCATCAATGAGATCATGTTCAATGCTAAATTACAAACTTCTCTTTCATGCCAGGAAGGAGACAACTGTATGCTACCAGACTTTATTGTCTCTCATTCATTGTGAAATCATCCGCCATCCCTCAAAGTCCGGCTAGTGCCCCTGGTCCACTTATAAACTCCTGGAATGTTTGCTCTCAAATATTCCATGAAGGTATTGTGCCCTGCATTTGTAGGTAAATGTCAAGTGTATACACTGTAATGACTAGGTAAGAGGGCACATTCTTGGCTGGAGAGTAACCACAGCTTTCAGTAGCAAATGACCCTACTGTTTATTAAACACTTCATATATTCTGAGCCTGATGCTAGTAATGCACATTTATGCATTCATTCCTCATGACTCTGGTATACTACAAGGCTGATGAACTCCAGGGGCCACAGTTGCTGCTATGTTAATTATAATTGATCTGATGGAAAGTAACTATTCTGTTTTGTAGAGTTTATGTTACATGGGTGTTTTCCTGTTTCTCTGATCCTTGATAATGAATAAAAGTGAAGAAAAATTGTTCTCAGCGTTATTCACATGCATTTGTGTATGTGCCATTCATATGCATAATGTTTATGTAACATTAACATGGCAAAAAATGACAAAAATGGAGCTGGAAATTTGACGTTCATTGGACCATAGTAGCATAACTGCAAATATTTCCAGTGAGATGTGTGTGGGGTGTGACAAAAATGTATGTGAGAAAATGGATACTACCCTGAAATTCAGGAGGTGTAAAGGCTCCATCCAGGTGAAAGCTGGCAACTGCATGTGGCAGACAGCAGTGAAAATGAACAATGGGTTTCATAAACTTTTCCTATAGCCAGTCACTTTTCTAGGTGCACTTATTAATTTAATCCCCACAACAATTATATGAAGTAGATATTAGGATGAACTTTATCTGGTACATGAGAATACTTATTGTAGGTGACAGTTAAAAAGTTTCCTTTCAGGCAATCTGTTTGTTTACTTGGGAAATTTGTCACTTTACTGGCTTTTCTCCATTGTCTTCCTCAGCTGTGAAGGAACTGATAATCAATTATGGAAAAGAGTGGTTTATTCTTTTAGGGTGTTCTTATGTATAGTAAGTTCACTCTGATTATCAGCCTTGATGAAATAATATAGATAGTAGCTAGTTTCAAACCATCAGGAAAATCATCTAATTTTTGCACTTTAGCTTATAAACTTAGCACATATTAATTCACTTGTACCCATCTTCTACTTACAAGGAAATCATTTATCTACAGTCAGGGGATCCCTAAAAAACATGGACAAGGACTAAGCAAATGAATATTTGGAAGAATGTACTTCATTTGGAAGATTTTAATTTGTTTTTATTAAGATATATATTTACTTAAAGAAAGAACTCCATGCTCCCTTCTCTCCTATTGTCACTGTATCAAAAAGAAACTTTTCTGACCTCTTTTAGGTATGTTTTCCTGTTTCTCTGATCCTTGATAATCAATTGAAGCAAGAAAAAATTGTTCTCAGTGTTATTTTTATGCACTAAAATGGGTAGCAACAGGAAAAGTGAAAAGGTAAAGGGAATATGGGAGTTACAAAAAAGCACAAGTTAATGTTCACATTGTCACACAGCAGGGAGAGTAGAAGTTCAAGTAGGCAAGTGAAGGCCTTGCTGAATAAGTCTTCCATGTCAGTTCCTCTTGTCACTTGGGGGCCTTGAGGATGTTTAGCAGCAGCAATGAAAGAAAATCAGATTTGGTTTAAAACACACTGAAACTTTCAGCAAACTGAAGTTTAATAAAAGTGAGCATTCATTCCAATGATGGATGTATACACTAGTGCTTTTGCAACTTCAGACAGTTATTTATAACACAGACAACTACACTTCATTTCCTAAATTCTCATGCTATAATTAGGTATGCATGAAAAAACTGCTTTCATGAAATGTTCAAAATAGTGATTCATCACGATGTTCATAAAGAGGAATTCCCTTACTAAAGCATGAAGTTTTCAGGATGCCAACTATCTTTCTTTCTAGTTTATCTAATTGGTATAAGATACATGTTGCTAAAACTAATAGTGAAATGAATGTAAACCTGTGGTTTGGGCAGAGACTGAGGCCTTCATCATTATTTTTCCCTTCTCAGAGACAGGTATACTAAGACTTAGGTGTATTCCGTATGACTTTTTGATGTAAAATATAAAAACTATGGGAAATCTTTTTTGTATGTTTTCCAAAACATATATAAATGTTTCATTTCTAGAGTGAAGTGACTTGAGTTAAAAAATGCTTATGATTCAAAGTGCAATAAAATAATAACCCCTGTAGAGATATCAAAACAGATGTTCTAAAAAAAACCTTTCTGTTATGGTTTGGGAGATATTGTGCAAGGTGAAACAGTATAATACAGGACGCACATTTTATATGATTAGTTATAATAATCACCCAAAAAACAATACACAGAAAAGTGCAGGAAATCTGTCCACATGCTAAGACCAAGGAATCCAGGTAAGGGCCTGGATCCCATGGAGATGTCCTGCTTGAGTCCAGCAGAAGACCTACAGCTCATAACAATGCCTCCCATGAATCCCACTGGAGGCCTAGGGCCCATGACAACATCTCATGCCGGCCTGTTTCACGGATCTGCACTACCCTAAGGTCAGTGGTGGAATCTAGAAAGTCTGTGCTAGCAGGATGAAGGGTCTGTGCTAGTAGGCTAAGGGATATGCACTGGAACCAGGAAGTGGTGCTCAGAAGAACTAGAGCTCACCCAAAAGGTACCATAGCCATCCTCAGCAACAGTGAGGTCCTGAGCTCCTGCAATGGTGAAGACAGCTGAGTTCCTATCAGGAAAACCAACGCAGCAATCTTCTTTAGGAGGCTGAGCTGTGCACCTTATTCCCCTCCAGAGCCAGGAAGCGATGCTCAGAGTGAGAACTAGAGCTCCCCCAAAGTGAACTGAAGCTCTTCTCAGTGCCCGTGAGGTCCTAAGCTCCTTGGAGGATGAAAACAGCCGAGTTAATCATGAAAGCCAGCATGACAAGCTCCTCCAACAGAACCAACAGCTCCTAACAGCCTCTACCAGCTCCCAACAGCCTCTCTCAGCATTCAACAGCCTCATTCTTCTCCGGTTCTGCCTTTTATGCTGCTGGCAACAATGCCCAGGTGGGGCTCCTCCACCCAGCACCACGCTTACTCAGTTCAGCTGGGAGTTATAAGTTGACCACCAGTTATCAATCCGCTACACTTCCCTATTACAAAGCTACAGTGATAAACTCAGCATGGTACCAGCACAAAAAGAGACATGTTCATCACAATTAAAGATGCAGAAATAGCCCCAGGCACATTCAGTCATCTGATCTTTGAATGAGGGCCCAAAAACATGCACTGAAGAAAATGTAGCCTATTCAAAATATGATGCTGGGCAAGTTGATTATCCATGTGTAGAACAATGAATCTAGATCCATATCTCTCACCCTCTACTAAAATCAAATCAAAATTGATCAAAGGCTTACATACAAAAATAGAAACCTGAATCTTCTGGAAGACAAAATAGACAAAACTCTTGAAGTCATAACCATGTGCAAGAATTTTCTGAACAGAGCACCAATTACACAAGAGATAACACCAACAATCAAAGAATTGGATTGTATCAAATTATTATTTTCTTTTTTATTTTAAAGAGAAAAAGAAAGAACAAAATAAGAACAGTAGAGACAAAATCAAAGCAACAAAAAAACAACAAAACTGATACAGAATTTTAAGACAAGATGATAAGAAATGAACAATTATTGTTATAAAGCTTCTATACAATAAGCAAATAATCAGCAGACTGAAGACACAACCTACAGATTAGGAAAAGCTTTTGCCTCCTAGTCCTCACTGAGAGCACTAATATTTAGAATATATAAATAGCTCACAATATTAGATGACCAAATTAAAAAAAACACAATAAAAGTGGCAACTGAAATAAATAGACACTTAACAAAAGTAAAGCACAGATGGACAATGGGTCTACAAAAGTGTGGTTGCTGTCTCCAGCCACTAGAGAAATGCAAATCAAAACCACATTGAAGTTACATCTTCCTCCCAAAAGAATAGTTATTGTCAGGAATGCAAAACACAACAAATCCTGGGAAGGTTGTAGAGGAAAAAGGACTCCTACAGTGTTGGTGGGAATGTATAATCACTGTGGAAAGCAGTATAGAGATTCCATAGAGAATTAAAAATGGAGATCTCATTTTATCTGGCTATACACTTCCAGATATATTGTAAAAAAGAGTTAAAGGCATCATATTACAAGGAAAACTCATAATAGCTAAATCTTGGAAGCAGCCTATGTGCCCATCAGCAAATGCATGGATAAAGAAAATATGACATGTGTATATGTGGAATACTATTCATCCATAAAGAAAATAAATTTGACTCATTTGTAGGAAGATAGATGCACCTTGAGACCATACTTCTAAGTAAAATACTTCAGACAGAAAAGGTTAAATATCAAGTGGTTTCTCTTATATGAGAATATCAACTTATAAATAATTTAAAGAGCAAAATAAAAGATTGATACTAGGAAACAGCAGGATTGAATTCCTGTAAATGGGAAGGGGATTCACAAATCGGAGGAGACGTTAGGGAGGGGAGGGAAATGGGAAGTAAATGAATTAAAATGTAATGTGTTTATGAACCAAGAAAATGAACTTTTCCTAGTGTGACACTGATAATGTAAAATATGGAACATTTTTTGAAATGTAGTTTCTTTTAATTCAGAGTGTTCCTCTCCCTTTAGACAATGCATTGTGCAGAAAAAGAGGAACATGCCTCAAAGATAGCCAAGATATTTAAAGGGATAAATAATCTAATAGTTTACTATACCAATATACAGGACAAATGGCTACACTTCTACATATTCCTTGGAAATAAAGCAGAAGACATTTTTAAAGGCACATGATAATTTAGAGAGCATTAATAGCATGAGAAAATCGTGTTTTCTAGTGTTTGAGTGTAGAAATTCTGGAAAAAGGGAGCAATCTATGTACTTCTTCAGAGTTTTAAGGAAATGGACAGGTTCCTCTTAACCTTCTCAGATGCACAGCTAGAGTAGAAACTGCCACTATGTAGCAAGGGCTGATCTGACACAGTTGTCTGCTCAGTGGGGTATGGCTACAGATAAAGAAAAAGAAATATTTGCAGGTTCAGTGACACCAGGAGGTCATTGCTTCAGATTGGGCAAAGACCAAGACTTCTTCCAATGGTCTACTATTGTAAGTCAGTGAGAAGCACAGATGGAGGTGTAGTGTACTTCCAACTAGGTAGCAGAAAGAGGAACAAGTTTGGCATTGAGCAAACAAGTAAGATGCTTCCCCATACCTGGGTACTTGCTTTCCTTGTATTGTCCTCAGCAGGTGTTAACTGGCATCATGAGCATGAAGGTGGTGAAGGTGGGAGGCTGGGGTATGTTATGGGGTTGTGTCCCACCCATCCAGGAAGCCTGCACCCTTCACCTTTCCCTAAAACTTCCTGTTCCTGAAGCAACTCAATGCCTGCCTTGTGACTGTTGGGACTGTAGTTTGGCCCCCACCAATCTACCACACAGCCTGGTCCCCAACAACTGTGGCCTTTTTCTGCTTTATGATATCGTGATTTTATAATCTAATATTTTGCAAATTAGAAAACCCATAATGCTTTCTGAACATTCCTGTGGTCTCAAGCAGTAAGATGGGTAGTAAGTAGAACTAAATATCTTGCAAAGTACATGCATTTAATATTCATGTGATACGACTGGTTCAGATAAGTTGACATAATTTTGACTTAAGAGATCTGGAAATTAAATAAGGTGTGCTCAAGCAGCATTGGCAAAACATTTTTTCCAATGTCATGCAGATAGCCAAGAAAGATCTCATTTAGAAACACTCATTTATGTAAACCTTACAATTTAGTTCATCAGACACACATGTAGCTTAATGAACCAAGAGTTTCCTCATTTCACAGGTAAGGGAAAGTAAATAAATACGAACTATTTTGTTTGAACATTTGAAATTATCCTCTTCTTCAGTAACACCATTTCACAAGTATTTTTTTCTGAGTCAACTTCATCAGGTTAGTTGTAACTGGTCATATTTCACTCTTTATTTAGTTCACTAAATCCGCCAACATTATTCATTTGTTTTCCAAAGGTCAGAGCTTACATTTCAAGCTAGGCTGCCCTCCAGCTCTAAGATTTCTCTTTTCCGTAAAGCTCATAAAACTAATGAGTATTTTCACAAGCTATAGAGTATGGACGTCAAATACTAGAGGAGAGCTAAGTACATCCTTTGTAGAAAAAAGACGTGGAAAGCAAATAACATTAAAATAGTGGGAAATACTAATGCTCATTCATGGTTCATACTGTAAATGCATTTGCAAGAGAATCAGTAAGGACTCTGATAACTGAAACTAATATATATGTGCAATGCTGTCTCCAGTATCTGTTGGACTAGATATTGGCATGCAAAATTCAGTGGAGCCCATGATGAACTGAACAATTCTCTATGGCACTCAAATGAGATCACTTTCTGAGACTGATAATATTCAAATCATCACAGAACACATAACTGGAGGCCTTAACGGAAAGCAGGTAGAGGATATATTGGGACCTCAAGAATAGCTGCGTCTGCATGGGAAGGATATGAAATGCACAGTGAGAGGGGCATAGGAACAAACTTTGAAGTAATTCAATTTTATAGATAAGACAAACAGTACTGCATAAAATAAAGAGATGGCTCTAGAACTGAAGAAGACGGGTAAGACTATACTTGTGAATGATAGTTATTCAAGTAACAAAATCACATTTCAGTTGTTTAATGTTCATCAAATTAAAAACCAGTAAAAATCTCTGTAGGGAACTCAAATACAACAGCATAATCTTAAATAGTATTAGAAATAATAAAGAACAATATAACTACTTCAGAAATGGAACCCACTCTTAAAGCAATCTGTAACAGGATTCTCAACTAGTGTTCCTGTAAAAGACATTAGAAAAATCAGTCAAAGTAAAATCCAAAACACATGTTAGAGAACAAGTAATGTAAGATTCAGGGCTTATTATCTCAGGCAGGTATGAGCAGAGGTATATGATGGCTGTTATCTCAGGAGAACATATGTAGACTGGATTAAAAAATTGTGGCATTTTTATATAATGGAATATTATTCAGCTATAAAGAAAGACAGTTTTGAGAACTTTGTAGGCAAGTGGTCAAAACTGGAGTCCATACTCATAAGTGAAATAAATCAGCGATACATGTGCAGGCAATGCATTGTATCACTGGTGTAAGAACCCGAGCGTGGGAATATAAACTAAGAG
>PVLD010015431.1:0-48539 GCA_004027595.1 Dinomys branickii | reverse complement strand
AAAACAAACAAACAAACAAACAAAAAATGTATCAAGATGTGTCATGCATATATACCAATTGCCCACAATATAGGTATTTATATGTATCATATACATATATTAATAAAATTCTCATCCAAATATACCAATTTTCTCTGATAAATATAATCATTATGTAGTGCAAACATGTACAAAACAATCTGATAAAAAGCAAGGACATTTTATGCTAAAAAGCATAAAAAGTGATTGCAGAGACTGTCAGGTTTCTTCCAGGCACCATGCAATTTTTATGCGAAGAAAATTTTTACAGACCTGGCATAAGAGGGATGCTAGGCATAAAGGTGTAGACATACTTGATACTGCTATAGTGCTAGTGTTAGTGAATGTCAAGGATATGTGAATATGGAGCATTAATATGTTAAGGCCCAAAAAGATGGCCTCATCTACAAGTCAGGATGTTTTCACAGTTTTGGTTAGTGAATTTATTATATAGATTCACAGATGTGAGAATTATTTATTATGAAGCCTGAGTTTCTTTCTTTTTTAAATCTAGCAGTAGCTTAATTTGGTGAGTCAGACTACTTACCTCCTATGTCTTCAGAGTCAATATACTTTCTCCCATAATAAAGTAACAGAGATATTCTAATTTTAAAAGTGATAAACCAAATATACAACAGCTAACTGACTCTGCCCTAGTATGTGACTTAGCCACGCTTCCACTGTCCACTCAATTCCTCTTTCCTGAAAGACAACAGACTAAACATTTATCGAGCTTCTGTGATGGGCCAGGCCAGGAACTTTACACATATTTTTATATTTCCTTGTGATAAAATTATTTCAGAGATGCAAAAAATTATACTTGGTTGAAATATGGAACTGGTATTTTGATTCACATCCAATGACTAGACCTTTGATGTTTTAATATTCCTTTTAACTGTTCATGTTTGGGGTATAGAGTATTTACATTCATCTTAGAGCTTTGTTTTTACCCACTATATCTCAGTGGCAGAACGATGACTGGATGACTGAACCACTATAACTAAGCCAACCTCCTAGAGATGCTTTAAATTTTTATGTTAGCTTGAGAATGGCCCTTCAGCATGCTGCCAAAGAAGGGCTATGCTTTCTGGTCAAGATGGGCACCAATCAGCTAGCTCTGCAGTATATTATCATGACTTTGGTGATACTGGTGTACAATATGTTACAAAAACCACCAAACATATCCGGGTTTAATCCTTAGGAACTGAATATCTACAAAGTTTGTAAAATATATAAAATGGTCCTCAAATACAAGCTCTGATATTTGGTATCATGGGAACATTTGACAAATTTAAAAAGAAACACTTACTTAATTTGATGCCCACTTCTTTGTATGTGCATCCGGAACATATCTAAAGATGTAAAGATGAGTCTACAAATCTGGCAAACATAGTCTCTCCTACTAAATGCTGCAAAAACAGAGAGTTTAAGTTAAGATATTCAGCATGGATATAGTGAAAATCATGTATTTTATCCGGAATAGATCTTACTGAACATGATCTTTGTCAAATTTTCCAATAAATATTGGGTCCAGTGAGGTTGAATCATGTAATCAGAGAGGTATTAAATAGTAGAGTTAGCCTCTTAGAGTGCCCATGTCTCTTAGTTTAATGCCCCAGATTCATTACACTGCACTGCTTCCCTAGTCATGGGATAGTCTTTGAGAATCTGCTACCTGCTTGGTAACTGTTCCTAGGTGGAGTGCACTGGCATCTCAAATTTAGAAATGCCTAACTCATCCTTGACTTAGTTTCTCAATCTTTGTGCTTGCGTTTAATTATTTTTCCACTCAACCAAAGTCTGATATATCCCCCCAAATGAAAGAAAAACAGAAGCATTTTTTACTCTTTTATCTGAAAACAGTGTAGTGCATTAATTACCAAAAGTAATCTCCAAAGATTTTAAAAAGGAGAAAGGTCCAGTGAGCCCCACTCACGAGACAAAAGCCGAAAGCAAAATTCTAAAACAAAACTGCTAGTTACCACTTCAAAAGAATCAAGAACAATGATCATCCAGTAACAAATGCTGGCAAGGCTGTGGAGAAATAGGAACTCTATTACACTGCTGGTGGGAATGCAGACTGGTGCAACCACTGTGGAGAGCCGTTTGGAGATTCCTCAGCAAACTAGGTCTAGAGGTTCCATTCAAACCAGCTATTCCCATTCTGGGTATTTTCCCAGAAGATCTGAAAGCATCATATCACTCTGATATATGTGCATCCATGTTTATAGCAGCACAATTTGTAATAGCTAAATTCTGGAAGCAGCCCAAGTGTCCATCCACAGAGGACTGGATTAAAAAACTGTGGCACTCTTATATAATGGAATATTACTCAGCTATAAAGAGGGACAGATTTGGGGCCTTTGTAGGCAAATGGTCACAATTAGACACCATACTCATAAGTGAAATAAATCAGAGGTACATGTGCAAGCACCATATTGTGTCACTGGTCTAAGAATCTGAAGGTGGGAATATAAACTAAGAGACATGAAGGAAATCTGTTCAAAAGTAAAGAACAGATGGGATGAGGGAAAGGAGAAAAGAAAGAGGCAAAAATGTATGTATGTATGTATGTGTGTATGTGCGTATGTGCAGGATGGCTGGCATGGTTCTACTGTTGTCTTGTGTCGATTGATGGTGGGGAATGGTTGATGACTGGTTGTTTGGTCAATCTTGTATGTCTGTATGTGTTTTCCTGAGCATACACTTTGAAGTTATCAGTATGCAATGCAACAGCTATTGTTGGTTTCCTGTTGCTTTGTTTGTAGTTCAATTTTGATTATACTGTTATTGTGCTGCTTTGTGTTTCCTTGTTAATGCTTTCCTCTTTTTTTGTTGATGCAGTTCTTTTTCTTTCACACTTTAAAGAAAAAAAATTATATAAAAAACGAGAAAGGAAGGGATAATTATCTATGTATGTATGTAAGTATGTGTGTATGTGCAACATATCTGGCATAGTTGTACTACTGACTTGGGTCACTTTGTTGTAAGGAATAGTTGATGATTATTTGTTTCATCAATTTTGCATGTCTATATCTGTTTTGCTGAGTATACACTTCAAAGTTATCAATATGTAATGCAGCAGCCATTGTTGATTCCCTGTCACCTTATCTGTAACTCAGTTTTGATTGTACTATTCTTATGCTACTTTGTGTCTGTTTGTTAATATGTTTTTGTTCTTTTACTTTTAAAAGTGTAAAAAAAAAAATAAACCATTAACAGTAACTCCATCCTGATACCCAGCTGCTGGCCACCAAGGCTGGAATTTGGAAATCTGCTGTGTTTGTCTGCTATCCTAATCTTGTAATTTATTACTTTGCTCATTAAGTAAATCCTCTTTTTATACCTTAAAAAAAAAAGAATCAAGAACTACGAAGAAGGAACTATGTAATATCTACCTCACTATTCTGCTTCTTAGGCAGCATTGAAAGCAGGAGATACATTATTTTTTATTTTCTTAACCTCATTATCTTTCCACTTTCTCTTTGGTCAGAAGAAGCCAATTAATAAGTCACATATAAAAGCAATCCTACCCTAAGGAGGAGGCAATAAATTGGTACTATAGTGATTTGGGAGACAACCAAGGTCATCTTTTAAATCGAACAGCAGCCTAATCATTTAAAGGAAGCTAAATTAATCATTATTAAGTGTACTGACCTTATCTCAGTAAAGATTATTCATGGAAACAAGAGATTACTGTCAAGGGGAGAGCTGATGACTTTGAAGGACTTGAGACTGTTCAATAGTGACATATAGTGTAGCTGTGGGACCAGAAAAGCCCATCAGGAGACATCAAAATTTGAATGAATGATTCCTCAAAACTTCCCCTTCTCCTTCTGTGTCAATTTCAGGTACATCAAGTCACTTACTGGTTATATTTTTTCCAATACTTTTATACCAAGGAAAGTATACTCTGGATGACGTCAAGAAAAAGTGGGAAGTGGAAACGTGTATCTGCTCATACCATGAATAAATACTAAAATGATGATACAACTTAAATGACAATGTTCACTTATCTTTGAAGAATCACTTGCGGGGTCTTCGTTTTATTTATTTATTTATTTATTTTTTCCGGGACCGGGGATCGAACTCAGGGCCTTAGTGCTTAGCGGCAAGCACTTACCCCACTGAGCTGTACCTCCAGCCCCTGGGGGTCTTCATTTTAAAAATACAGATTCCCAGGACCTTCCCCTGAGAACACGATTCACTAGTTTGAGGGTAGGAACAGTGAGTTAAGTTTTTCCTTTATTGTACATTATAATGGGTTTGATTTTGGCATATTTATACATGTACATAACATGCTTTGATGACTTCTACACAACCCCATTTCTCATTTTCTCCATTTCTTGATCTTTCCCTGATTTCCTTTCTCCTAATAGTCTTCCTTATACTTTCAAGTCACTTCTTTTTTTTTCTTTTAAATTCTATGTGAGGGAAAGCATGAGATTTTTTTTGGAGTATGGTTCATTTCACTTTGTCAGGATGATATTAATTTCATCCATTTTGGTGTAAATTGCATTGTCTTATTCTTTTGCATAATTAGCAGAATAATATTCTATAATATGTATACATGCCAAATTTTCTTTACTTATTCATCAGTATTTGGAAAACCAAGGCAGTTTCCATAGCTGAGTGTATTGCAATAAGCGTAAGTATACACATATGTCTACACTATGCTGACTTCAATTTTTTTTAGGCATATACAGAGCAGTAGTATAGCTGAGGGAATTAATTTTTAATGAATACTCTAAGAAATTATCACCAGAGACTCTGTGGAATATATACTAAGGGAATATTTTTACAGTTCTTTGCTTCTTTGTCAGTGTCTTTCAAGTTTATTTGCAGTTAATGTGTTGCTGATTTGAGGCTGATCAACTGAAGATTCTGGACTTTCTGCAAAGGTAGGTAATACATTTGGGACTGCAAATCTTCTCAAAAACCCATTTTGTATGAAACTAAGGCTTAGATTATCTTGGGCTATGCTATATATTTTGAGGGCACCCAAGTTATGTAGTGTAACGTAAAGATTTGGTTTCTACTAGATGTTTCTAGATGCTGGTTACATATTAGAATCATGTACAAAAGTGTTCATGCTACAGTTCCACATCAGATTGGTTAAACAGACTCTTTAGGAGTGGAACAATGCTTACTTGCTTTTTCAAAATTTTTCAAATCTTACTGTGCAACCATTATTGAGTATGTGCCTGAGACTGACTCATGGTCTTCATGATGACTATAATTATTTTTCAAAGGCTCTATGCACTTATTTAGTGCTCATGATTACAATGTATGATGTACATAGTTTTCTATTTAGTTCCTCTTTTATTTATCCACAAGTTACATCATAATAGAGGTAATATAGGGCTTTGGAAGAGTTTCCAGTCATGTACGAACAATCCAGAGGGAGTTTTAGAATTACTATGTGATTACAGTTACTTCAGCCTTTGGCCTTTTCACACACTGATGATCTTTTTTTATAGAGTATAGGAATCTTATGAAGCAATATAGAAAAACTGTATAAACACTTTTTGTGACCACAGGAATTTTATTCATTGACTGCTCTTTGGCCCTGTTCAGCCTTTCTAGGGTTGCCTTTTTCTGAGTTTAGTAATTACTCAGGCTTTTTTGTACCTTTCACAATCTTCTATAGCCTAACATTTGTGGGGTCCACTGATGTCCTAATCCCAGCAGTATCTTCTAACTCTTTAAACTAAGATCTTTATTCTCAAGGCATTGATTAGGAAGCACATGTCTCTGCAGTCTAACATTATACTTTTCAATGTGGCTTCACAATGGAATCATTCTGGGAGTTAAAAAATAGAAAACAGAACACTATGTGTAGGTCCCAAGGATAATTTGATTAGAGGAATGGCCTGAAAATTGGGATTTGTAAAAGCTCCCCACATGGTCCTATTGTGTTGTCAAGGTTGAAAAATTGCAGGTTTAGTATCTTAAATGGGGAAATAAAATCAATTTGAGTGCTACACAAAGGTAATTTAATTTGGGACTTATGAAAAAACCAAAAAATGTCCAATAATTTATCTGTGTTTAAATTGTGACAGGAGAATAAAATATTTTTAATCAAATAATGGTTGCTGAGAACCTACCTATTCTGTGATGGATACTATGTATGCATACATATATGATGTATATTGTTTCATTTCATCTTTAGTCAATCTTGATGCTGTGAATCCTGGTTTGCTAACCAAGTGGGTGATGATCCCATTAATGAACTGGATCTTCAGGAGAAAGTCTTGTGTCATGGAGTGGGAAAGTTAAGCAATATGAACACAAGTTTGAACACACAGAGTCTGCGATAACTGGGAGATTCCACATAAAGGTATCAAATAGGAAGTTACACATAGGATTTTGAAAGGTAGAGTACAGGCCACAGAGATTTGGGAGGTAAATGTGATATTGAGAGGTAAAGCCTGGTCAGAGGAAGTGGATCGATGGTGGGTGGAATGGAAGAGTTTATCTCTCTAACTACTCCCTTAATCTCCTTTTCTGCCATTTTATGAGCAACCCTCCTCTGCCATGCTGCCCAGACCTGGAGCTATGGACTGAAACCTCTACAAACTCTGAGCCAAAATAAACTTGTCCTCTTTCAAATTGTGAGTGTCAAATATTGTGTCTCAGAGATGAGAAAGCAAGACAGAGAATTCGTAATTAACTACAGGTTTCTACTTTGGGTAAGTGAACTTGACATGGTTTTGAGATACCCAGATGAATCATTAGGTACTGTTTAGATATATGAGTCAAAAGTCTGACAGAAAGATCAAGCATACAGATGAGAGAGGAAAACAAGAACAAATTGAAATATGTTTGTAAAGTCAAGAATGGAATAATGAATGTACCTATATCAAGGTAATGAACAAAAAAAGAGTCATACAAAAACCATGTAAACATCCAGGAACACAGGAGAGCTTCAAGATGTTGGAAATAATGAACATTATTACATGAAGCAGGAAGGTCTAGTAAGGAGAGAAATGAAAAAAATAGCAGTGAGTTGAGGGGAAAAAGTGGATGGAAGACAGAACATGAAACAGGAATAAAAGACATTGGTAGTGAGAAGGTGCCTGTAGGGGAAAATGGAAAAAAATATGATTAGAAGAGCAAGTGGACCATTCCAGTTAGGATCAGTCTTAATACTGTACCTTATTTCTTGTCATTCTTTCTTATCTCTAAGCACTTTTATCATCCTTTCTCCTTCCCACTTGTATAAATCAAAATAATCAAAACCTATGAAGGTTATATAATGATGTTTCACTCCTCCAGTTACCAAAATATGTACACAGAATGTGTGTCTGTAGCTTCTTCCAATGAACTGCTATTAACCCAAATAGTTTAAGTACTTGCTTCTTCAGGTAAAAATGCTACATTCCAATTTGTATTCCCACAAATACTACTACCAAAAAGATACTTAAACTGTATTTAGTGAATGAATGGCTTCACATGATACTTATTTAAAGTATTTCCTTACATATCTGAGATAGTATTCAATCATATGAGTAACTGTGTTTAATTTTTTTAAAGGGTAATGTGAACCATTCTGGGTCTCATTTTATAGAAAACAAGCATTCAACTAGATGGACTTGAAAGGCCTTACTTATCTAAAATTGTTGTTCCATGAATACCACTCCTCAATCAGTAAGAACAAAATGACCAATAAGTAAATAAATATAGTATATTTTATAAAATACAAACACACAGTTGAGTTTCATGATAATTTTCCTGTTTACCATATGCATTCAATTTTGATGGAAGATGTTTCTCTCTTATCCTGTCTAAAAACCTCTTCCTAGCTACATTTCTTTTGTGTTTTTGCCCAACCTAACATTGGTGGGCCATTACTGGACTGCGAAAGGAAGCAGTACAGAGTTTGGAATATGTGCTTCGATTATTCAAATGCAGAGCACTGCCAGAAGAGGTAGGCATAGTTCCACCTGGAGCAGGCTTAACAGCAAGAAGCTTCAAAAAAGTTGACTCTGTAGAGGTAGAAACAGGCACACCAGCTTAAATAGTTACTATGACAAGTGATTAACATGCGTTGAGATATTATAGTTGTACCCATTTTAAAGTATTAAAGAAATTTGGGGTTCTATAAAAAACTCACACTCTTTGGGCTTTTTCAGCCAAGGGATGTTAGACAATGGCACTCAAATAAAAAGAATTTCTTTTTGTGATAGTGGAAATTTCAATACTAGTCTGCCACCAATTTTCTCCAA
This sequence comes from Dinomys branickii, assembly GCA_004027595.1. Lineage (NCBI taxonomy): Eukaryota > Metazoa > Chordata > Mammalia > Rodentia > Dinomyidae > Dinomys > Dinomys branickii. The sequence continues at coordinate 40,293 of PVLD010015431.1, read as the reverse complement.
TAAAGACATGAGAAGGAAGGAATATTCTGCACCAGAAACTATCTAACTATATTCATTTGAAGAGCCAATAAAGGGGCTGGGGATATAGCTCAGTGGAATAAGCGCTTGCCTAGCAAGCACAGGGTCCTGAGTTCGATTCCCAGTACTGCAAAAAAAAAAAACAAAAAACCAATAAAGACACAAAACCCACCTAAGGGTGACTCTTTGAAATTAGTGAGGGTCAGACAGATGATAGCAACTTCTAAGTTGGTTTGTTTAAGTAAAACAATAAGGCATCTATTCTGTCAAATTTGTCTAAATTTGAATCAGAATAAAATACATGCAAATAAAAATACAGTTTTTCACAATTATAGTTATTCTCCTTCCGGGCAGATTTTAGAGGACTGAAGATAAGACTTTTACAAAATGCATTCTCTTGTAGGACACAGTAATTCTGTGCTTGTTTAGATTTTTTAAGCAGAAAACAAATATAAAACAATTAGACTAGAATAAATTTTAAAATGAATTCTGGTTTCATTTATTAAGAAAACAATAAGTTTTCATAATATTTTGTGTGGCACTGAATTTTCTGTGTGATGCCTATATGATGGGAAATTAATATTTGTGAGTTTTCCATGCCAGGCATGCCTTAATACTACAGCATCAAAGCAATTATGAATGTGGCAAAATATTTACTATAGAAGATTAAAAATTATTGTTAATTTTGCACAAAAATCTTTTGAAACATTTGATTTTTTCAGGGCATATTCTGCCATCTCAGGCAATTTTGGCTCAGATTTCTCATTATGTACTGGTAGGCCATAAACACTGGCCTTAGTATATTTTGGGTTTATTTTAATAGACACAGTAACTACTAATTGATGATGCTAATGGTACATTTTCTTTACATTTACAGGAAGAAAATAAATGGGCTATCATGGTAAGAGATCCAGTTACTTTTTAAAATTTTGCCTACAGTTGAAGTCAGGAAAGGCTGTACCTATAACTACATTATGGTAAAGACATTGATCTGAACACATATTTGTGATGATATTTTATAAAGTCCTTTAGTAAAAAAATGCCAAGGGGGAAGAAGTAAGAAAGACCTAGGATTTTATAATTTTATTATAAAATGACTAATCTCTAGGTCATTATTATTGATACCCTTATACCTAATCACATGATTTTATTTGGATTTAATGTCAGGAAGACATCATAACATTTCTTAAAATTAGTTTAACCATTATAACTTCCATAGATAAGGACACATTGATTAACAGATCAGAAGATTAATAATATTATTTTAACTGAAATGAAAGTTTCCTCAATAAAAAAAAGGATCGCAGAATTGGAGATAGTCCCTGGAAATAAAGAGGCAAAAGGCACCTTACCTCTCTCTTGCTGAAATGCTGATGAAGGTACCTGACTACGTTTCTCTCTCAATTGCTTCAGTTTTCTAGCATGAACCTTCCCCACATAGTGAGAATGAGCAACGACTGGAGAGCTGAAATTCATGTTGCAGAGGTCACAATGTTTGTTTCTGTCCAGTAGTCCACTCTCATGTGCCTGAAGTAAACACAATCATGTTAGAAAGATTCAATAACTCAAAATTTAGAATTACAACATCAGTATAAACCACTCACCTTAAAATTCCTAACATGCCTCTTCATTTTCTTACTATATACTTCACTTTGTTCCCTATGCACTTGAAAATAAAATCTAACATTTTGGGCATGTCTTTGACTCTGAAAAAAAGATATAACATGACTGTTTATTTAGTAATAGTCATTCAAAATTAATACCTCTCTGAATGGAAGTGTAATAGAAAATGTCCCCCACCAGCCAGTATACTCCAATTTAGTAGTTGCACAGGTAATATTTCCCATTGCATTTCCTGTTACTTTTGTTCTTTAGAAAGGGCTGGTCACTGTGATGTATGGCTGGTCACTACGATGCATATTGTAAGAACCAATCCCCAATTAACAAGCTATTCTGTTTCTGTACTTTTTTCTTGCTTATCCCATATAAGCCCTAGACCACCAGAGATCAGGGCCTGATATTTTGGGAAAGATCCCAATAAGTGCCCATCAACATAAAATAAATCTGCCTTCAAATTCTGAATGTTGTTTCAGTGTTTCTGCTTGCTGTTGCATCTGGTGCATCAGCCAGGAAGACTGACCATACTGACCTCTTTAGTCACTAGTCGTGGCCCTAGCAGATAGAGAAGGACCTCTTGAGGTCTAGACAGGAAGGTGTGCCCTCAAGATTTCTCAAGTCCCCTTGGAGGTCTGGAGAATACCTGGTTCCCCCTTGAGGGGGTCACTTCAGACTTCAAAGGGAGGAGGATGTAGTCTGTCTGTCTGCTTGCCTACCTGCTTGATTGAAGAAAGAACCCCCAGAGGTACCCCAGTTTGTCAGTCCTGCTCAGTTCGAGCAGGAGAGATTGATCATCTCTCATTAGTCAGGACCACCCTCAAGTGTAGGGGGCTGGAATGTTTTAACCCTTGAATGCCTATTGAATGAAAGTGAGTGGACTGGACAACATGAGCAATAGGCTGCTCCATCTGTGCACCAAGACTGGGAAGCACTGATTGCAGTGGTTGACTGAGACCTCACCTGCTATTCCATGGTGATTGACATGTGGCATAATGGAAGGCTTGCACCCTCCTTAGCTAATTTGTGCCAAAGTCCCTGTGAGGGATAAGGCCAGGTGGGTATCCAAATGATCTCTGTCTTTGAGGGGCACCCACTCTTTGTCTGTTGTGCCATCATTCAAGGGTACACAAAACCCACATAGGAAGTCAGAGATGGAAATTAATTAGTCAAAATCCACAGTCCCTGACTGCAAGTAAAAGGGATTTTACAGAGTTAAAAATGAAACCAAACCACTTGCTGCATCTCAAAGAAAAAAAAAGGGAAAAAGAGGCCCACTCTTCCTGAGAATTCCACCTCGGCACCCTCCTCAGCTGCCACAGCTGCTGCCAACACCTATAGCTTCACTCCCCACTCCTGACTTGTCTACTTTCAGCCAACTGAACTTGTTTCAGCTAGCCATTGCCTGCATTTGGTCAAAGAGACCCTCCACCCAAACCTTTTGCTTCATGGCTATGCCTATCCTGGTCTGATGGTGTCATCTAATGCCCACCCAAGATGCCTGTCACCAATTCCTCCTGAGTTCCACATCTTGACTGAGGAAAAATTGTATTGTCAGCCCTGACTAACAAGTTGTCATGGCTTTTCCAAAGGTCACTCTGCCTAGAATCAACTCAGTGGAGTGCTTCTCAAAAACATCAAAAAGGGAGGAAAAAAGCTCATCAACCACTGCTACCCAGAAATCTAATAAAAGTACCTTATGTCCATAAGAAAACCCAGTCTGATACATGATCATACCCTCTGTTTATGAGTTATAAGGGCTATGGATACAAAAAAATAAATGCTCCCTTCATCTGCAAGACACAGGGAAACCTGACTATCCAGGTCCACCTGAACCTGAACCTCTCCTTGCCCTGTCAAACCTGGATGGATAGGACATAATGAGCTCTATCAAACTGGGCCCCCAAGAGCTTGCAGTCATTGCAAAGGTGAGGGGCAAACCTGTGACAATCCTGGTAGATGATGAAACAGAATCCTCTTCCTTCCAAAGTTCCCTCTGTCAAAAAGTTACCACCTTCGGGGCAACTGGGACTCTTGCCTCTCGCCCCTCTGCCAAGCACAAACTTGCAGCATGGGAGGACATCTCACTAAACTTGAATTCCTATATAAACCAGTCCCCATACTGCAGTTAGAAGCAATTGGACTGTCTCCTTTGCACCAAGCCCATCAGCTAGCTTCTGTCTCATTTAACCCTGAACTTTCAAGTTTGACTGTTCCCCAAAAGGAAGACGACACTTGCATCAGCCTGAGAAAGATAACCACAATCCTGAAGTTCTGAAAACTCTCCTACCAGAGGTATGGGCTAAAGACTCACCTGTGAGCCTGGCTATCAGTCATACCACTTCACTGTGACCCCACTGCTGTCAGATGTCAGAAGCACAAACAGGCGTCCAGCCACACATCAGCCTGACAGACTGTTAATCATCTTTTGCAAGGTCTTCGTGCCATCAACAATGTAGCCATCACCCCCCATTCTGTTTCCCAACGCATACACCCTTTTGGGCTGTTCTCAATTACCCACAGGGTTTGGGAACTCTCCAACTATTTTCTGGGAGGCTTTGATGAAAGATTTGGCCAAGCCACCAGCATCTTTTCTTTGAGACAACCTGTTTCTCTGTCCCTTCCAGCTCTGTCATGGTCCCTCAAGAAAGAAAAAATGAGACTTCAAAACCACAAAATGTTTATAGACTGTCAAACTGCTAAAACACACATCTCCTGCTTGTGGAAGCCAGTTCAAGATCTCTGAGCTGCCAGTACCACCACAGCTGCTCTCTGTGTATGTTGCCTCAGTCTTCGTCCATGCAGAGCCTACTGATACACCTGCCTGGTGGACCTAAAGAACACTTTCTTCTGCCTTCAGTTGGCTCCTGTCAGCCATCCTTCTTCAAAAAGACCACATTTCTGGACTCAAAAATCAACTGACCTGGACTCAACCTCCCAGAGTTTAAAAACTTATTTACCTTCTTTGGTGGAGCAGACTGTCAGCCTCTGGGAGCGTCCAGTGCCCTACCTGTACAAATACTTGGATCCAATTGCTAATGGCTATCTCCTCCCTTTGTGTTTCTGCTCCAACAGCCACTGTCATTCTGATCAAAAAAGCCAAAAAGCTCACCTTAGACTGAGACCTAACTATCCACGTGCCACATGCTGTACCAGGCCTCCTAAGTAACATCGGACTGCCTGGAACTGACTAAGAAACTGTTCTTTAGCTGACCAGATTTAATAATGAACCCCCTTGACAGATGCTGAGTATACCCTGTTTATGGATGAAAGTACTGTAGCTCTGTTAAGAATGGAGTTTGACAGGCTAGATATGCTATGGTCACTTTGGACAAAGTTATTTTGACCCAAACTCTCCTGTTACTGCTTCCTGCAGTAGCTGTTTTTGGACCTCTGCTGTTTGGAATCCTGCCACCAAGGATGCCAAATGTATGCTCAAAACAGTCTGGTCCAGAGGCCAAAGCTCTGGCCAGGGATCCAACTGAGTGAAACATCAGTACCAGCCACCAGACTTGCCCTCACCATATATTCTGCAAGCCCAAGTGTCTACTGGCTTCTGTACCCCTGGCAGCCAGCTCAAGCTTCAGCATCTGTGTCACTGGCCCTGACTTCATGCAACATAATGGATTCTCTTCATTTAAAGATATATAGATAGATTACATAGAAATAAAACATAACACTACAGCAACAGCTTGTAACTACCTCCACAAAAGTTTAGCTAAAATATCAGCTATACCTATAGACACTCCTGCACATACATATAACCCAGGTGACCCCTACAGGTTTTAGAAATCCAGCCTTAGACCTGCTGGAGAATTTATCTGGACCAGACAGCTCACTCAAAAGAGACGACATATTCAAAGCCCTGCTCTGGTCACTCTGGATGCAGACTAGTCCACACAAGGCTGAAGCCTGAGGACATAATTCACAGTATTCCCTTGATTTCTATGTCTTTTCAGGCTGCTTACCTCAGTCCTTGCTTTCCTGCTTGCTGCTAGCTGTAATTTCTATGGACAGTTTCTCCAAGAGAATAGAACAATCAATTGAATAGTTGACCAAAATGTGATGAGCATCCAAGGCACACTGGACACTCTCCTAGATCAGATGAACTCCCTCACTACCTTGCCAGAGTAATGTTACACAACAGACGGACCTAAGTTACGGCTGTTCCTAAAAGCAATTAGGGAAAAACTCTGTAATAAGGCAATCTTGGGGACCTTGGCTAGGGCCCATCCTGGGATCACTGGCAATCCTAATGCTACTGCTTCTAGTTGGGCCTTGTCTCAGATCACATGTAATAGGCCCAGCAAAGATTTGCCAGGGAAACTGAAAGAGGGGGAAGATGTAACAGAAAATGCCTCCCCAGCCAGTATACTTCAGTTTCTTAGTTGCCCAGGTAATAGTTTCAGTTACATCGCCTGTTACTTTGTTTCTTAGAAATAGCTAATCATTGTGATGTATATCTGATCACTGTGAAGCATATTATAAGAACCAATCCCCAACCGACAAGCCATTCTGCCTTTGTACTTCCTTCTTGCTTATCCCATATAAGCCCTAACTGACCAGAGATCAGGGCCTGATATTTTGGAAAGGATCCCAATCAGTGCTCGTCTCTGTTAAATAAATCTGCCTCCCAATCTTGGGTGTCATTTCAGTGTTTCTGCATGCTGTTGCACAAGGACAGTACTAGTGAGTTTTATTATGTTCTGTCCATACTACATTTATGAAAGAGCTTCACATGCTTTTAAGTCTCTAAATCTCACTTAAAATAATGCTGCAACTTAGAAACCAGTATTCCTTAAGTTCTTATTTTTTATAGACACTTCTCTAGTTGCTACGCCATATTAAATGTTTTATTTTTCCTTAGTTACAAGTGTTGGCAATGTACCTAGCTAAAACATTATCTTTTGCAGCCTCTTTCACAAAGATGTAGTTACATGACTAGATTATGTCCAGTAAGATAGGCTTTGGGGAAGTTTGCTTAAAAGACTAGGAGATAAGCCTTTTTTCTATCCTTCCTTCTTGCTTCTGAAATTAAGACGTAGAGGATCGAATTCATCTTGGAACATGGGTGACTTTTAGGACAAAAGGCAGCTCTTTAGAGCTGAAAGACAAAATGCTTATTAGCCTTCTCATGATTTCACAGATGTGTAATATCAGCCTACCTTTCAGATTATTGTTGTAAGGAAATAAACTGTTCTGGGTTCAAGTCACATTAGGACAAAGGTATAGTCAAATACATGGGAATATCCAAGGTGTTCAGCGTAGGTAGAAGAGAAACTAACATTTCCCGAGCACACTGAGGTAACCACTCTTTATGGATTTTTTGGGAAGCAGGATTTTTCTGTGTAGTTTGAGCTGTCCTTGACTCAACACTGTAGCCGGGGTTGGCCTTGATCCACCCACCTCAGCCTCCCAAGTGCTAGGATTACAGGTGTGAGTCATTGCACACGGTTGGAATTTTAAATTGTGAAATATATTCATCATAAAGAAATAACAGGAAATATGACTGAAGTCCCACGCACACCATCTAGTTTCAATGGATACTTGAATTTTGCTCTATTTCTTCAGATCTCCTTTTCAAAAAAGGTAAAGTTTTAGATACGGTTGTATACCATAACACTTTTCTGCTCTATCGCCATAGGTAAAGCTGAGTTGTATCACTTACTTTCATGCTTTTATTCTTTTACTACCCATTATTGTTTGGATCGTAAATGTCCTCCAAGTGCTCGTGTGGTGAAAGGTTGGTCCTCAGCTCATGATGCTCCTGGGAGATGGCAGACATTCTAAGTGACAGGGCCTAGTTGGAGGAAGTGGGTGAGGGGCATGCCTTTGCAGAGCATATTTTGCTCGTGGTCTCCTCCTGTCCTCTATTCCCCTCCATGTCTCCCTCCCTCTTGTCTGGTATGAGGCAAGCAGCCTTCCTGTGCCATGATGTTGTGCCTCATCACAGGCCCAGAAACCATGGACATAGCTACCCGCGCACTGAGACTTTTAAAGCAATGAGTCAAAATAAAACTTTGGTTAAGTTGTTTATCTCAGAGATTTGTCAGTAATGGAAAGTGAATATACTATATATGTAGGTACCCATAAAGTTTGTGTAATGCTGACTTAACAAAATTACAAGCATTGAATCATTCTATATTGTTATGGCTTATATCTAAATGTCCCCCCAAAGCCTCATGTGATCATAAGGTGGGCTTTCAAGAGATGACTGGAACATAGGTCTGTGATACTCATCACTGGATTAGTTCACTGATGAGCTATGGCTGGGTGTGATGTTGCAAAGTGAAGCCTGGTGGGAAGAGTTGGCTCACTGCTTCACCATGGGCATGACACACATATCCCACCTGCCTGGAGCATGCACTACTTCCTTCCTACTTTGCCGCGAACTCTTTCTCCTCTTGCATTTCCCTCTGCTATACTTGGAGCCAGACAACTGAGACTTGAAACCTATACAACCTGTGAGCTAAAATAAACCTCTCCTTCTTTAACTTATAGGCATTGGCTATTTTGTCCCAGCAATGAGAAAGTAAGACAAATACATACCCTTTTACAAATTGCTTCTGAACGTCAATGTTCCATTTCAAACATTTATCCATATTGATACATATAGCTGTAGTTTATTCAGGCTGCACACTATATAATAATATATTTAAAAAGCTACTGAAAGCAGTTATGCTTCTGTTTATTTTGTTGTTACAAGCATTGTTGGCGTGAGCATATGTAAACATATTTCCTAATATACATGTCTGACAGTTTGTTTCGAGGAGATATCTAGGTCTGAAATTTTGGCTCATGGTATGCAGATTTTCAACCTTGTAAGATATTGGGAAATCCTGAAAAAGGATTACATCTCAAAATGTATTGTTTCTGTGTCTATATATTCTTCTGAAATGTTAAATTGTATTAGATTTTAATGTCTTGCAGTGTATTATGGATTTTCTGTGATAGTTCATTATCATTTCATGTTGCATTTCTATATGGCCACTAGTGAAATTGAGTATCTCTTCTGTAGCCCATTCATATCAATTTTTATTTTTCTTTTGGACTCTTGTTCTGATTTGTAGTCCTTTATCTAGACATTAATTTTTGGGCTAGAAATACCACCAAATCTGTGGTTCATCTTTTAACTTACTTTGTGAATTTTTAGTCATATAAATTTCCCTTGACTTATTATAAAGGAACAACTTAAGATGAAATAGTTGTAGAAATAGAAAAACAAATCAGTACAATAAAACAGAAAAATAGCATCAAAAACAGACCAGTATATGTGGGAAATAATATATGATAGGGGAAGCACTACAAGTTAATGGAGCCAGGTTAGACTGTACAAGAGGCGACCCAAATATATGGTGAACGCTTACATTTAAAAATATTATTGCTGTTAATTTCCATCAAAATACTTCCCATGCTTTGAACACATTTATCCCATCACTCCTGTCACTTTCAAAAGTGTTCTGCAAGCCCTCTTTCATGAGTATCTTTACAAGATGTGGTAAAAAATACAGTGGATGTTGCTACTGAGTGCTATCCAATGGAAAGGCAAGGTTATAAAAATACGGTGTGTCCTCATCCACCTCAATCACTGGAGCTGGCATACTTAAAATGACCATGAACGGTAAATATTTTGAGTTCATTCAGGGCATTGATGCAGTCACACACTGCTACCCAAGACTTACGAAAGAGGACTTCCAGAATCGCTTTAGCAAGTGGCAAGAATACGTGTATTCAAAGTGGTAGAGAGTGCGGGGAAAGGAATGAATGCAATACATCTCTTCCTGTAGCAACTTTTAAAACTTTAAATATTTTCCATGTTATCACACTTTATATAATAACTAGTTCTGCTTACAACTGGAAGTACCTACATGAGAAAAGTGTATAGGGTGTTTTACCAAGCACAAGCATAAATACAGAGGGAGATATTAATAAATATAACCTCAAAATCCTACTCAATTGTCTTATTTTACATGTACAATGAATACTACCTTGATATGGTGTAACAGCCTTAACCAAGCTGTATACAAAAGAGAAAAATATTCATGCTATTTAAGTAGAATATTTATATACAATATATTTTCAAATATACAGAAAGTTATATATAGTTTTGAGTTGATGATTTAATAGGTTCAACCTACTGTAAATGTCAATGAAATTTAAATTTCAAAATTTAGTACAATATTCACATATTTCTTCACAGCAGTTAAAATTATTATAGATTCTGAAAAGCTGAAGCAGGAGGCTTGCAAGTTTAAACCAGCCTGGGAAACTTAGGTACACTCTGCCTTAAAATGAAAAATAAAAAAGGGTTGGGGTCATAGCTCAGTGCAAAGACCCTAGGTTCAATTCCCAGAACTATAAACATTGTACATAGGATAAAATGTGCAAAGTGTGCTTTTACAGGAAAAAACATGTAAAAATCATATATATATATGTGTGTGTGTATATATATATATATATATATATACACACACACACACACACACACACACACACACACTTTGGTAAGAATTTATATGTTTTTATGATCAGAAAATGTATTAAAATTCTAGAAGCAAAGGAGAAATTAAATGACAGTTCAGAACCAATTACAGAATTATTGTTTTCATTTTTCTACTTTTAAAATTTTTTTATTTTAAAGAAAATAGTACAAAAAATAGCAAAATACAAAAAAAAGCAAGGGCATTAAAAATGATACGGGGTTTCAAAGCAAATGACAGGAATTAACAGTGGTTGTTTTGTCACATACTGTTATCTTCAACAAAGTTGCTCAGATTACCAGACGTAAGAATAGAAGATTGATCAAGTCATTAAAGTGAATAAGAAAATAATAATTTAAAAGAATATTAGAGACAATACATAGCTTCACCAGTAGGAATTCACCAATGGTTGTTATACTACAAATGGTCAGCTTCACATAAATTACTCAGATTACCAGATACAAGCATGCAAAATCTATTTTTTTACAATGAATAATACTAAAAACTATTTTCGAAATTTGAATTCAAATAGTTCTAACCACAATTTTCACACAGCCACTGGTCACTCTTTACTAATTCTAAATCTTTGATTTATGGGGTCTGAAAATACACTAATCATACTCCAATGTTTGATTTCACTTAATTCTCACAAGTACAGTAAGAAATTTTTTGCTACTCATATTTTAGGCTCAAGAAATATGTACACAAAGGTGACGTGACTTGTTCAGTTATACAATGAGTCAATTTCCATCAGTAATTATATTAATATAATCCTCATTAATATAAAGACTAAAATATAGTTGCCAATAAGATTAGCAATGGCAAAACTACATGAGGTATATTAAAAAGTAGAACTGGTAATACAGTTGTTTGAAGAACTTGTATCTAGTACTTTGGTAATCTAGAGATCAGATATGAAATTAATTTAATGTCTCATCAGATGAGGCAGAATATGAAGCAATGATAAGTGAAAAAGCATAGAGTATGAAATCTGGATAAATCACTTTTAGGCCTAGTCATGCCAATGAATAGCCACAAAGAATTACTGTGATGTTAGTTTTCTAATGTATGAACTAAAACAGTAAGAAAAGTATGCACATTCTCATGTAGATCTAAAATTTTATGGTTGAGTGCCTAAACACATGGCTAATTCAAATGCAAGTTTGGTTCGTTTTGTTTCTATAGTTTTTATTTATGGTAAAGGAAAACTCTGGGAGTCCTATAAGATCCATTAATTCATATTTATAGCTTCCTATGCAAGTATGATACTGCCTCCCTTATACTTACTATAAGAACACAAATGATATAGTAACTTAATAAATACAACAGAAACCCTGATGCTGAGAAGATAAGAAAATAAGTTTTGGAGTCAAAACAACTTGAATTTAAATCTCAGCAAACTTAAGGCAGTATGTTAGTATCTCTGAGCCAGTATTCTCATCCATCAAAGGGAAATAATACCACCCATCTCATAGGATTCTTGTAATAAATAAGATGACTTACATGATGTTTCTTTGCTACATTTAAAATCTTGCTTTCAACTTAGTCTTATTATGCTTAACCAACCTTATAATGTGAAATTCTTTGTGCTCTGAAGTGAAGCACCACTCCACATATTTGACAAAAATGATCTGTAAAAAGTCCAGCCCTTTTCTCCTCATTCCAACTGGCATCTGTGAACAAAAAAAGGGAAGTAAGATAATGTATCATGTTAATTAATACTTGGAAATACCATTTAATTCCTCACCATATATTACTTCTCTGCAAATCTGAGTGATTTTGAGGGTATAGCTTGTTTGATAAATGTAGGTGATGACCCTTTAAATAATAGACACAGGAGCATCAGTAACTTCATGAACGTCACAAAATGATTTGGATAATCAATAATGAAAAACTGAATTAAAACCCCAAGTCTTGATATTTTTTGTTTTATGGCACAAAATCCTAAGAAATGTGTTGTCATGAGACTGCCACTTATCTTGAGATATAGTTCCAATGTTATCTAAAAGTCCCAGAGAACCACAAATCACCTTTGTCCATGATAGGCAAACATCCTGCATCATTATACAAACTCTAGGGCATTCATTTGGCTAAACAAATCTCATATAAGTCCCCCCAAAGATATAATGTTCATATAAAATAAAACCTAGAAATAGATGCTGTGGTATTTTCACTGTAAGAAGTAACACCTGCCGAATATTTCTGTATTTACACTTCAAGTCCTCACTTTTAGCTGAAGTCCTTAATAGCTTCAATATATTGTGCCAAAGGTTTGTAGTTTATGTATAGCATATAAATCACAAAATATCAAAATTTTGCTTATTATTTGGCTATTTACATGAATGACTTGGTAATACATATACTTCTATGAAAGATGCCAATGGGATATTAAATAAAAAGTTGTAGAATACAATATAGTATACCCAATTTCATAATTAAATATACACACATATATACAAAGAAAATTATGGATGATGTGAACTAAATTGAAAAATAATTAACTTTGGGAAGTGGGGGAAGTAAGGGATTAAGGAGAGAAAACAATATTTTCTCTGTGTATAACTCAATTTTTGCAAAAACACATATGACTTTCTAATTAAAAATGATCACAATAGATGTCTGCAAGATGGTAGAATAGGGTCCTCCAGTGCTTGTCCTCCCATAGAAACCTCAATTTGAGAAACTATCCACCCATGAAAACACCTTCCCAAGCACTAATGAAACCAGGCAAGTGATTACAGCACTTGGTTATACTACGGAAATAAGATACACTGAAAAGTGGAAGAAGGTCAGGTTGACATTACCTGCATCCCTCCTGCCCAAATCCCTGGTGACATAGCATAAATAGCTATAAGCAGTGGTTGAGAGAACCAGACTTTATTTTGAGCACCAAAATTAGGTCTACCCACTCCACTAAACCATAGCAGGAAGCATGTCTCCCCAACCCCAGCCTACAGACTAGCACCTGAAGACTGAGCCTCCATTCCTGCTCTGTTGTCAGTTCAGATCCTTCAGCCATAGGCTCTAGATCTGTGCAAAAGACTCAGTTTCTAGGTTGCTCCAATGCCATGTCAGACTTAGTTGCCTTGGACTCTAATCTACCCTCACCACCATCTTGGCCTTCACTACAGCCCCATGATTTAAGCCAGATCTAGAATCAGGCTGATTCCTGCAGCCCTAGGTATCAGGTGCACATACATGGACCCAATACTCAAGCTAGAACCTGTGAATATTGGCTCTAGGCCTGTACTCACTGAGTGACCTATTAAGCATGCCCCAGTGCCAGCCAAGATCCTGCAGCTCCAGGGCAATCCTGATAGCCTCACCTTCCAGGTTGGTCCCCATAACCCTATTCTCCAGGTTGGTCCCCATAACCCTATTCTCCACGAGATGTGGTTCCAGGGCTGTTCCACTAGATCCCAGTGATAGAATACCCACCATAGATTCAGGATCTAGGACTACTCCTGTGTACCTATATACTAGACTGACCCCTGAGGCTCCAGGACCTAGGTTTACCTTTGTTGACTAAATCTTTAAATCAATACAACCAACCTTTACAATAGTACCAGAAGCCCCAGCATGAAGGTGCTGAAGGAACCACAAGCTCAGTGGTTCTAAGCATCCTGTTAGCAAATATGATCCTAGGCTATAAATGAGTCCCTGCAGATTCAGGTTATACACTGGCCACAGCACTCATCTGGTCCCTGCAGCGTTAGGTGGCAGAGGACTCAGGATTTAAGCTTGCTCCAGAATACTAAGTGCCCAGGCCTATCCTAACAGACCCTAGTGCCAGGCTGGATGCCTTGAATTAAGGTTCTAAGACCAGTCCTAAAAATCCAGGTGCCACCATTATTCCAGTGGTCCCAGGTACCACACCTGCCTCATAATCAAGCCAGACCTTGCAGACCTAGGCTTGGAGCCCACCCCAACACCAGGTCAGCCCCTCTGGGTCAAGGTTTCAGGCTATATTGTGCAGGCACAAGGTCCAGGCCTGTCCTTGTGAACCCAGGCTCAAGGACCATCCTTGGAGACCCAATCAACATGTCTAACACACTGGATTAATACCTGAGACCCAGTCCTGAGGATCAGATACAAGGCCTATATATCTGCTGACCTGGGTACTGGTCAGCCTGCCAAGGATAGCAGAAGCAAAAACCTCCTGAGTACCATGTCAGATGGCCTGCCTAAAATCTCTGAGCAGGCTGACTGGTGAAGTGCTTTCCCCAACAAAGCCAGTCTTCAAAATCTAGAATAAGTGCCTACTTCATCAAATACGGTGCTATCAATGTCAGGTAACAAGAAACATGAAAAAGCAAGGGGACCTAATAGCACAAAAGAACACAATAATTTCTTAGCAGCTAACTAAAAAGAAATGAAGATATATGAACTTTCTGGTAAAGAATTCAAAATAATTGTTTTAAGGAAGCTCAGCAAATCCAAGAAAATAGAGAATTCAATGCAATTAAGAAAGCACTAGTGGTAAAACTAGATATTTTACAGACAAATCAAAAATTGTAAGTAGAAATTAAATTCTGGAGTTGAAAATACAAAAAGATGAAAATTACAACACAGATCATCAGCAGAAGACTAGATTAGGCAGAAGAAACAACCTATGACTTCAAAGGCAGGTTATTTGAAAATATATAGACAAAGGAGAAAAAAGAATGAAGAGGAATAAAGAAAGCTTTGGGGACTGGGTATGGTGCAACCTGTATTCTGAGCACTTGGGAGGCTGAGCAGGAGGAGCACTTGGTTCAAGGCCACCTCATCCTACATAGTGAGTCCAAGGCCAGCTGGAGCTACATAATAAGACCCTCCCTAAAAAATAAACAAACAAGAAATATAGGTTTTGGGATTTATAAGATAGCAGTAATGGTGTGAAGGAAAATGCTAGAGTTATAGAAATTCATGAAGGAGAAGAGAAAGACAAAGGTTTAGAAAGTTCATTTAAAGAAAAATAGCAAATTTGGAGGCAGATATAAACATACAGGTACAGAAAGGTAAAAGGTCTCCAATGAAATCCAAGCCACACAAAATTACTCCTAGACATAAAAATTGAGGATAAATAGAGGATCCTGAAAGCAGAAAGAGAAAAGGAAACACAGAAAGGAGTTTCAATTTACATGAGTCTCATAAAGGCTATCAGTAGAGTTCTCAGCAGAGACTACAGACCAGGAGAGAGTAAAATGATGTACTGAAAGTGCTGATGGAAAAAGAAACCTGTCAACTAAGGTAGGAGGCAAGAAGTAGAAGGACTATCGTATCCAGAAAAGCTGTTCTTCAGAAATGAAGAAGAGATAAAAGACTTTCCAAAACAAAGAAAAGTTGAGGGAGTTTATCTCCACCAGTGCTACCTTATATGGTAAAGGTAGTACAAGTTGCAAAAACAAACAAAAAAAAATAAATAAAAGGGCCACCATGAAAACATATGAAAATAAAACACTTACTGGTAAAAGTAAATACAAATTCTAATATTGTAATGGTGGTATGTAAACCTCTTGTATCTTTAGTAAGCAAGGTTAAAAGACAAAACTTAAAAATAATGACAGCTATAGGAACTTAAGGGATATACTGTACAAAAAGTATAGGTAATTGTGACATCAAAAATATGAAATACTGGGGAGAGGTTAAAGTGTAGTTTTACATGATCAAAACTGTTAGCTTAAAATAGCATGTTATAACTATACTTTTGCAAAATGTCATAATAACCACTATTTAAAAAGATCACAGATATATAAAAGAAACTGGAAAGAAGGAAAGCATACCACTAGAAAAAAATCAACCACAAAGAAAGACTGTAAGAGAAGAAAAAGTGCACAAAAGATTTATACAAAATGAGAAAACAATAACATGACATTATTAAATCCTTAAATCAATAATTACCTTGTATGTAAGTGGGTTAAATTCTCTAGTCAATAGAGTGACTAAATGGATTAATAAAAAACAAGACCCAAATATATGATGCTACAAGATTCACTTCACATTAAAGGACATATGTAGAATGTCAAAGGATGGAAAAGATATTCTATGCAAATGAAATCTAAAAGATAGTAAAAATAATTGTATTTACATAAAAATTGAAAATACTTATTTAAAACTTATGTTAGCCAGGTGTGGTGGCACACACTTATAATACCAGCACTCAGGAGACTGAGGCAAGAGGATTGCTTCAAGTTTGAGGTCAGCATGCTGGGCTACAAAAGCAAGTTCAAGGCCAGTAAAAAAACAAATAAAAATTTATGTTAGATATCTTAAAGTAAGCATAATTTTCAATAACACTCTATTGAAAGTATAATACTGGCTGGTAAAAGTAACTCCACAGACAAAATCAAATACTGTAGTAAAAGACTAAGAAGCTTATTTTTGAAATTACAAGTTCAGGATAAGAATAACTATTTAGAAACATCAGAAATGACTTAATAGTTACTAATTTATCTCTATAAATAGTAGTATCACCTCAATTAATTTTGAGGTGATTTGAAAATATGAGTTATTTAACTTTGACCCCAACATCAACAAAGTAAAAGGGGAAACTAAAATGTATTTCAGGACTTCCCTTGCTTTAGAATTAACTACTATGTGCAACATGAGCATAGTGGTATAATCTTGAGCTTCCCATTAAAATAGTTAATAAAAACAACTAAATATTACCTTTTGGAAGAAATATAAGATAGGACAGAAGGAATACTTTTTTAAAAATAAGAGTACCACTAATGTAAAGCAAGGTTAATGAATTCATAAAATTTTGCACTGATTTCTTTTTTGATCATCTCTGAATTCTGAGTTTCTCCACTAGTAATACAGCTTAAAATTGACACTCTAGTCAATAAATGCCAAGGCTGGTATTTACTCCATTACTTATGTTCCAGATTTCTATGAAGTTCATGAAATTACTGGTGCCCCTACAACTTTTCTTTAGAAAAGATTAACAATTCATTTTCTCGAACAAAGTCTTGGCCAGTTTTTATCAAATATCTTAACATTTCAAATCTCAGCCTCTCCCCAGCAAATCACTCATTCATATCAATTCTGAGGAAGATCCTAGGGTGATGATTCACATTTAAATGTACTTAACAGGATCTGGCCCAATTTTACCTAAGTAGCATACTCGCCTAATCAATTCGAATATGTTTATATCTACTCACTTTTTCATTCCTCATGGAAATTTTTTTCTTTATTAGTGTCTCATATTGAGTTTACATGTACTGCTTTTCAAAATTGTACATGGTGAGTCAAAGTCAAAATCTCTGATTGACTGAATTCTTACACAAATGATTCTGATGATCAACCATCATTGTTTGACAAGGCAGGGTCAGACTCTTAACATAATGGCTGCCCAACATTTATCTGGTGAGTAAGGAGAACTACAGAAAGGTGTTGTCATCTATAATGTTACTCATCAAGCTAAATTATACTTTAGTCTAACCTGTAGATATTTTTGGAAGGAAGAAACTATTCCTTAGAATTACTCTAATTCTCCATAGTTTAAACACAAGAATCTGTGTTTTTAAGCAAACTCTTCAGGAGTCTGTCTTATGACAGGCAAACGAATAGTCCAGTTCAACCTTCCAATATGGTAGTTCTGAACTGTAGCTGCACATTAAAATAATTAATTAACACATACCAATTCTCGGGTTCCACCTCACATTAATCAGAATTATCTAATTAATCAGAATTTGTGTAACTGGTTCAGTTGTTTTTTGTTTGTTTATTGAATCTTCTCATGTGATTTTATTGCACAGTGAAGGTAGAGAGCAGGTGCTATTCTTAGGAGTTTCATGGGCAATTGTTGAACTGAAATCTGTTTTCTTAGATAGCAGGTCCTCAAACTTTAGTGCATATCAAAATCTCCTGGAAAATTGTTAAAAGAAATTACTATACCTTGCCTCCAGCATTTCTAGTTCAAGTGTTCTAGGCAGGTCCAGTCTTAGTCATTGCCAAAACACAGTGTCCAAAACCCACAACTTAAGGAAAGGTTTATTTTGGCTCACAGTTTGTAGAGGTCAGTCCATAGTCTGCTGGCTCCAAGACAGGGCAGCATGGCAGAGTGGTATAGCAAAGAAGAAACAGTTCATAGAATGGCATACAATAAGGAGAGTGATGGATCAAGGGAAGAGGAAGGGAGATATAACCTTCCAGGCCATACCTCCAGTGACCCACCTGCTCTTACCAAGCTTTACTTCCTAACATCACATTTAGCTATAAATTATCCAGTACTTTCTATGAGGCTTTGGTGGGACATCTGGATATAAATCATAATATTCTCCCTCTGTCCCCCAAAATACTCATGGCATGTCTTTATGCAAAATGCATTTAGTCCATCTACAAGAGTTGCCAAAGACTTAATGGTTCCACCACTGTTCAAAAGTGTAAGTCCAGAGTTTTCTCTGAGATTTAAGGCAAGCTCTTAGCTCTGACCCCCTGTGAAAATGAAAAGAAAGTTAAAAACTTCCAACATACAGCAGTACAGTATAAAACTTCCCATTCCAAATGCAAGAAATAAGGGGGTAGAAAGGAACAGGACCAAGCAAGAGTGAAATGCAGTAGGGAAAATACAAATATTAAATCCTGTAGCCCTATGTCTAGTACCTGGGGCAAACTGTGGTGAGATGGGAACTTCAAGGCCTTGGGAAGCCCTGCTACTGTGCTATTGCTAGTGGCTATAGGCCTTATAACCTCTCTCTTGGGCTGGCTTTGCTCACTCCTATCAGCTTTCTTCAGATGTTCCATGTTCTTGTCTTTCCCAACGTCCTGGGGTCTGCACTGTGCTTGGGGCTTTACTCTCACAACTTCACACAATGCACTCTTAGGGCCACACTGCCTGCCCTCTCGTCCCCGCTCCTGAAATCTGAGTGAGAGCTTTCCTGATCCCACAACTCTTGCATTCTGTAAAACCAGCATCATGTGGATGATGCCAAGGAGCGCCACCAGCTGGTTCAGTAGCTGAGCCCTTCTGTATCTTCCTGGTGTTCAGAGAGGCCTCTGAGTACCTGAATGGCTGAGCACCGTAAACTGAATCACTGAGAATCAATTCCCATTTGCTATGCTGCCTCCATTCTGGAGTACACTGCCCTGAGTCTGGAAATGGTTTTCACTATTATAATTTTGAGCCTGGGAAGAGTGGAACCTTACTGGTTCCTCACATTCCCTCAAGGCATTTTTCCTATTGTCCTTTTGTAAAGTACCTGACTTCTTTTTAATGCTATTTTTCAGAAACCAAGCTCTCTTCTGCTCCTCCTTTGCAATCTGCTATTTTAAGGAAGCTTCCTTTGTGGACAAACTCAATACTTTTTAAATCATTCAGCTGTGCCTTTTGTTTTTGATTCTCAAGGCAGAGCTGGCTAAAAGCTCCCAGGTATAGCCATCCCACTACCTCAACGAAGACTGCTTTGAAATTTCTTCTGCCAGACTAGTCTGCTACCCTTAGCCCGAGTTTCCGGCAAAATCTCTGAATGTGAGCAAACTGCAGACAAATTTTCTGCCAGAGCATAACACATGTAGCCTAGAGACGAACAGCAAATAGAGTCCGTTTTTCCCAACTGAAACCTCTTGAGCCTGATCTTTACATGCTGAATTACTGTCAACATTCTGGTCTTCTGAGTGCTGACCAAAACCTTACATCAAGCTCAGCTCATAGCACTGTAAAGCTGCTTTTCCATGTAGCATCTCCAAAATTTTCCAAACCCCTCCCACAAGCCAATTCCAAAAGCTTCTGAACCACATGCTCCAGCAGTGTCACAGCAACAACCTCAATTCTCTGTTACCAGGGGAGGGTGGAATGGCAGAAAGGCATTGCAGAGGGGAAAGAGCTTATGGAGAAGCAGAGAGATGATGGGTCAAGGGAGGGGGGAGGGAGATATAACCTTCCAGGCCACACCTCCACTGACCCACCTGCTCTCATCAGGTTTAACCTCCTGACATCATATTTAGGTATATGATGTAATCACCTACTCAAAGCCCCACCTCCTGAAAGCATATAAGGCTCTGGTGGAGCATCTGGATATATACCAGAGAATGGCCTAAAAATTGTGTATCTAAAAGGATCCTTGGTTGTGATAATGCTGCTGGTTCAGGGGCTACCTTTTCACAACTACTGTCCTACAAATTCTACTGGTCCTAGTTTAATTTCTTGAAGATATAGTGAGTATAAGTTCTCTTCTATTATTTCATCAGTACTGTAAGAGAATTATGATACCCTTCCTACTTTTCTAACTTCACCCTTTTTGTTAACCAATCCTAGATCCATCCTTCTTATGGCATGATTTGTAGTTTTTTAAAAATTTGTCTAAAGCTCTGCCATTCATAAATTTTCTTCAACACATTTCCTTAATAGGGTCACAATAATAGCATACAAGTAAAATGTGGTAAACACCTTATTTTCAACCTGTGGTTAAAAAAATAGAATTTATCATTTCAACCATTTTAAAGTGTACCATTCAGTAATATTCTGTATATTCAAATCCATACTTTGAATATTTATCTATTCATGTAGCCTAAGATAAGTTCACTAATTTTGGTGGTCACACTATCCTGCTGACACACATAGAAACTTTTTGCTATAATACATGGTTCTGTTTCATCTGGAGCTGATTAAAGTGTTTGTTCAGGACAGCTATATGTACAGAAACGTTGTTGGACTACCAAACAGACCCAGTATATTCATATTAGTCCCATTTAGATTTTAACTTGTTAGACTCAACTAGTCATTCCAGTATGTCAAGATCTTTTTAGATACTGAGTTTGTCATCAAGACTGTGCAAGGTGGCTTTCTAAACAAACTAATTAAATTAATTAATTAATGTATTTCTTACAGGTCACTCTATACGGCCAATTCTCCTCAGCTGGATTTCCCCTAAATTTGACATGAATGTGGTGATCATTCCTTTCCAATAGTGATACCTGAGGCTTAGAAACATTAAACAGTTTTCTCAGAGTCACAAAGTTAGAAGGCATCAGAGCCAATGGTCAAAATCTAAGTCTGCCTAAGATTTACCTAATAGGCAGTTCTTAAACAGCCTAAAGTCTTGAATTACAGGCTTTCATTCTAGGCTTGGTATTAATAAGAAACATGCGTGATGTACAAGAGATGCTAAAGAAATGTTTCTTTAGAACCACCTGCCTCCAACCCCACTACTTGACACATGACATCTGAACTCTCAGATGATCAAAATATGTTACATGCATGTATGAAAATGTCATAATGAAGGTCATTATTCTGTGTAATTAATGTACACTAATTTAAAAAATGTTCCATATGCTAAAAGTGAGAGAAGAGACTGGTGGTAGTATAATTATTTTGCAGCCAGTATCAGGCCTAGAGTGAAAAAAGATCTCAGGGAATAAATGTTAAATTATAGGTCAGGTGGGCAGATGATGTTGGCGTAAAGAAGATGACTGAGAAAGAAACTAATGTTTACTGAGTACTCACTACATGTCCTGAACAAGCTTTCTAGCAAAGAATTGGAACCTAAGGAACTCATTGTGGTAGGAATGGGAGCGAATACATAGGTGAAGAAACGTGGAGGTTTGTATCTTTCCCATTTTTCTTTTTTTTTTACACTCTTCCCAATTTTTCTTCTAACTCATTAGAATATAAAACAAATGTATTTTATTGGTTTCTTGTTGAATGGGTATAGACTGTACTGATTCTTACTCCCTAAACCAGTGAAAACTGTAAAAGGCACCAGAGTAAGAGAATGCACTGCTGCTGTTACCCTGCTAGTACGTATGGTAGCTGTATGACTAAGCACCTACCACTATCTTTCAGATTCCTATTCCTGAAGGTTTTTTATGATTGATTTTATATGTTTTGTGGTGCTCAGTGGGAAATGTTGTAATTTAGATAGGTATACATGAAGCAGAATTGTGAGCAGATACTTACAGAGAACCTAAATGCCCTAGCTGCTTCTGGATAATAAGACTATCATAAGATTAAAAAATGATTTAATTTTTAAGCAGCTATACAGTTAATGTAGACGAAAGGGTATTAAAAAATCAAAAAGTCTGATATTTCCGCCCCAATCCTCCATATCTTCATTTCCTTCTCTATATCTTAACCCCAAAGCTGGTTTTCCTCAAAATACGTTTTTTAAAAAATGTGTACAGCATTTCTATTACCAAGTGTAATAATTTACTTATTATGGTGAACAGGAAAAATCTGCTTTAGCAAAGTTAATATTTTGATTATTATTTAGGTATAAGTAGTTTTTGATGGCAATAAGTTCACAAGATTCATAGCAGATGGTCATGCATCTTTCAATCCAATTTAGTAAGAAGTTAGAAGAGCTAAGGTTGAAAATATACATAAATTATACATAAATAAATTACAATGTCAAATAACAATACACTAAACAGTGCAAACTATGATTTTATTTTCCATCTGCAACGAATAAACATTTTGAACAAGGTAAGAGAAATACCTCCTGGTTAATTTCACATATGCTATTTTAATATCTCTAGTATATCACTTCTGAACTATTTTTCTTCCCTTTGTATTTTTAAATTTTTATACTATTTAAGTATAAACTTGGAAAAGAGGTATGGATAGCAAAGCAATATTTTACACTCAGAATCAAAGCCCAATTTACTGAAACTTGGTAGTGAAATCTTAATGGCACAAGGGTATGCTCTCAAATATGGACTGAGATAAACTGTTTTTGAAACATACCGGAATTTCTGATGCTGATTCATTTCTTTACACTTAAATATAAAACAAAAGTAATGAGGAAGAAGAATATACTGTAAAAAAAAGGGGAAAGAGACTAAATCTAGTACCAGAGTGAAGGCTTAAATTGATAGGATACAGAAAAGATAAAACCAATATTTAATGGATAGTCTGACTTATACTCAGGGTAAAGAGGAAAAATCTGTCTTGCTTTGTGGTCATACATTTCCGGTTTTCAACTACTAAAAATGAAACATAACTTTTATGTTATTTTTCTGAAATCAGACACATGAGAATGTTTTTCAAATGAAAAAGCAGAGATGGAATACCTTAGGCTGTACTTGATGGGAGATTCTGGTCAGAGTTGAAAAGACCAGAATGCTGATAGAAATGTTGCAGGTAAAGACCTGGTTCAAGTTTTTGCTAGGAAAAAGAACTGCACTGGGGGTAACGTACTTTCCACATTCCCCCATCTCTTAGGAGCTGTATCTCCCTTAGTAAAGTTTCCTACTCTTAAAAAAAAAACTGCATTTGCTGTTGGACTCCAGTAACTGTGTGTTATGGATTGGCAGAAAATTTTCTGCATTTTGCTTGTGTCCAGAGACTTTGCCTGAGACTGAGATTAAGGGTGACTAATTTGGCAGAAAAAAAATTCAAGACAGACTAATGTTTTTCAGTGAACATATCAAAAGATAAAACAGGTAAAACATCTGAAGCTATATGTGTAGGAAAGGACTTTTTTTTGTACTAGGAATCGAACTCAGGACTTCATGCTTGCCAGTCAGACAATTGTGCTGTTGAGCTATATCACTGATCACCAGAGAGGATTTTCTTAATAAGACCTCAACTGGACAAGATATAACAGCAAGAATCAACAAATGGGAATGCATCAAATTCAAAAGCTTCTGTACAGGAAAAGAAGCAATTAGTAGTGTGAAGAGACAACCTACAGAATGGGAAAAATTTTTGCCAGCTATTCTTCAGTGACTAATATCTACTATATATAAAAAAACTCAAAAGGAGTAGATCACCTAAAATAAAAGATCTAGCCAAAGAACAGACAAGTGAAAGGAATAAACAATTCACAGAGGAAAAGTACACATGGCCAGTAAATACATGAAAAAATGTTCAATATCTCTTATCATTAAAGAAATGAAAATTAAAATAATATTAAGATTCCATATTACTCCAGAAAGAATGGTAATCATCAAGACATCAGAAAGAGGCCTGGGAGATAGCTCAGTGGCACAGTGCCTGCCTGGCAAGCACAAGGTCCCGAGTTCGATTCCTAGTACCAAAAAAAAAAAAAGACATCAAATAGTAACAAATGCTGGTGAGGCTATAGTGAAAAAGGAACCCTCCTACATTGTTGGGGGAATGTAAACTAGTACAATGGATAACAGTATAGAGACCCACATGTGTAAGCATCACATTGTCTTCCTGGTGTAAGAACATGAAAGAATAAATACAACCCAAAATGTGCAACAGATAATAATAAAGGGACAGAAACTGCTCAAAGCAAGGAGCAACTGGGATGAGGGAAAGAAGAAAAAGTATTAAGGCAAATATGGATGGGTGGTATAACTGTACTGTTGTTGTCTGGTGGTTTGTTGGGAACAGTTAATGATTAAAAGTTTTTTTTTTCCTTTTTTTCCCTACTATTTTGACCAATTTGGAATGCTTATATCTGGTAATCTGAGCAACTTATATGACGACAACAATTTACAGTACAACAACCAATGGTGAATTCCTATAATCCTGCCTAGTGCCACTATGTATCATCTCTAATATTCTTTTAAGTTATTATTTTCTTATTCTCTTTAATGATTTGATCAATCTTCTATTCTTACATCTGGTAATCTGAGCAATTTCATTGAAGATAACAGTATGTAATGTAACAACCACTGTTAATCCCTCTCATTTGGTTTGAAACCCTGTATCATTTTAATGTCCTTGCTTTGTATTGTTTGTATTTTGCTATTGTTCTTCTTATTTTTGTACTTTTTTTTTTTTTGTGCAGTACCGGGAATCAAACTCAGGAACTGAGGACCTTGAGCTTGCCAGGCAGGCACTTATGCCACTGAGCTATATATCCCCAGCCCTATTTTCTTTAAAATTAAAAAAAATAAGGAAGCATTTGACAGGAAACTTTAATCACTCTGACTGGATTGGGCCTATTACAAATAGCTGTATTGCTACAACAATACCATTAAAACTTCTGTATACAAAAATGTAACTGAATATTCAACTTATCATATATTAAAGTACCTTCTAATATTATTGAATAATACTGGACAATATAGGATTATATATATATATTTGTGACAAAAGTGTGATATTTATAGCTTGAGTCAGAAAAAATGAATTTGGCTCACCCTTGTTTATGGAATTATAAGCTATACAAAATCTCTGATGAATGGAAATAGAATATTATCATATTTCTCCAGTTGTGGCAAAGAAATTTTCTATTTAATGAAATGTTCTTAGATTACTTTGATAAGTTTACATGTACTCCAATAAGGTGACTCTAGATATAACTGGCTATATTTAATGAAATGAATATTTTCTTGCATTTCTTCAAGGAAAATCAGAATTAGTCATATAAATGTCTATTTTCTCCTTAGGACAACTCATCAAATGTTTATGGCAAATTTTTGTAATAGCGGTTTTTTTTGGTTCCAGGAATTGAACTCAGGACCTTACATTTGTCAGGCAGGTACTTGTGCCACTGAGCTATATCCCCAACCCCACTACTAATGGGGTTGTGAGTTGCTCTAATACTTTGCTGAAGTTGGAATTTCAATGTCTAACATCTTGAGCCAAAGAAATCTGGTGTGGTGGTGCACGCCTGTAATCCCAGCCCTTGGGTAGCAGAAGTAAAGGATCCCTGCACATTCTAGGCCAGCCTGGGCTACATGGTGAGTTCAATGCCAGCGTGCACTACAAACGAAGACCCTGTACTCCCCCCAGAAAGAATTCTAGAATGAAAGAATTCCTTGCATATCTTATTTTAGCGATGTGGCAAAAAAGGAGAAAATTTCACAAGAATTGGCTGCAATATTATAAGCATAAATCTCATTTTAATTGAGCAAAGAGCACATACACAATATTCTCTATGGTTATATCTTTAGAGATAACCTTCCTCAAACATTCTTGATTAAATAGAACGTTTCTATGTAAGAGCTGATCTGACTTCCGCAATTTTTTAACACTACAGTAATCTTAGGAAAGAATGAGCAGAGCACCACACTAAGATAAAGATGAGCTATGTTAAACTTGCTGAGGATTTTAAACTCTTTCCCCCCCTTTTTTTTTCTTTTCTGGTACTGGGAATCGAACTCACAACCTCATGCTTGCCAGGGAGGTGCTGTGCTGCTCAGCTATATCCCCAGCCCTGCACTCTTTTCTCCTTAAAGGCCACACTCCATTTAAGGAGGTTTTCAGAAACATTAATTGTGCCAGAAATGAAGATCTCTACCTGTCAGAATGATTAACACTTATAGCTATAGCACCATGTTACATCCTCAGATTTTCAAGTTATTAGATTTGTGTCTGATTTATGGACTTGTCAACTGATCAAACGGGTAATGAATAGTTGCCAATGGCACATGAACAATTACAAAAGATAAATGTAATAATTGAAAATATAAGTTAGATGTTTTGTATTTATGTTATTTTTATTTAAACCAAATCATTGACTTTGATAAACATAAGCCTCTGTAGCTACTGACTTCAGTGGTCATGCTTGTGAAGTCAGAAACTGAATTAAAGTTCTGCATACTCCATTACTTTACTTGGTCTTCTGACAGCTACTTTGCAACAGAAAGTCGCTAAATACATGCCATTCATTTCATCAGGTTAATAAATGTGAAGGGGTGAGACTGGTTTCAGGTGGAAAAGAATTAAAACTCTATCCTAAGAGATATGCAGTGAATATGACAGGAGCCTTGCCTCAGCCTTTAAAACAAGCTAAGTAAGTATTTTCAAATATCAGTATCTAATACAGATAGAAGGCTAGGAAATAACAAATTGTCACTAATCTCTTTCCAGACATCCCCAACCTGCCCAACGCAGTGTTCTAATAGTTCTATGGCCAATGACTTCGGTTTTTAGTCTACATAATAATTAAACTTTATAAGGTTTTATAAGATAAATAAATAGGATGCTGGAAAAATAAAAGGGGGTATTGTTGGGAGGATTGGAGTATGTTTTGTATATGTATCAATCCCGTAAAGTGAATGTAATAATTATGTACTACAAACATGTACTAATAGAAGTTTTATAAAGCAGAAAAAAAGAATTCTAACAGATTACTGATTACTCTTTGTAGATAACATTAGATGTATAGCATAATGTGCTGCAGTGTGCTTATTATAAGATGGCAGATTTCTAATAAAGAAACAGTCTTGATAGTTCAGGAGCCTAACTAGCCATGTTTAAAAGTACCTTTTCCCTACTTATTTATTATTTTATAATTTTACTACAAAGCATAATGATTGACCTCTTTCATATAGCTGTGTTAATTTGTCTGTATATCCTTAGCACTAAGAAATGCCTGCCAGGGATGGGGATATAGCTCAGTGGTATAAGCACCTGCCTAGCAGGCGCAGGGTCCTGAGTTCGATCCCCAGTACCGCCAAAAAAAAAAAAAAAAGAAAAAAGAAAAAGAAAGAAATGCCTGGCACACACATATACGAGTGTTCAATAAATGATTCTCGATAGATGAGGGAAAAGGTATAATTAACCGGTTTTCATATAGTGGGCTTAGCTAACATATGACTTAAAACTACTGAATAACACGAATTAAAAAGGAAAACCTTGTTAGATAACTGCCATGCAAATAGGTTAAAAATAAATAAAAAGCTATGATCTAAAAGAAAAACTATTTCAAAAACTACTTTTGTTAAGAAGAAAAAGTAAATAAACAAGGAAGGCTTTTGTTATTCCTGTTTTGGCTTTTACTATGAGTACATGGTAACATTTTAAAAATCTTTTTATTTATTTATTTATTTATTTATTCAGAACTGGGGATCAAACTCAGGACCTGGCAAGCGCTTATTCCACTGAGCTATATCCCCAGCCCCCATGGTAACATTATTAGTGGGTAAAAATTCATTTTTGAGCCATACACATTTTTGAGAAACTTCACATAAGGAAATATGAACTGCTCTACAACATTTTATGACTCCTCTTACCATGAATTCTTTTTTTGGTCTATTTTTGGAGACAAGTTCTCGCTACACAGTTCAGGCTGGTCTTGAGCTCACTTTGCACCCCAGGCTGGTCCCACACTCACAACGATCCTCTTGCCTCAGCCTCCCTAGTGCTGGAATTACAGGCGTGCCTAGTTTACCAAGAATTCTGAGTGTACATGTATGTGTCTTTTCAGATGTCTGCTCACTTGCCATTTTTTAAATTTTACTGCTCAACATCCTCTTAATGATTTTTGAAAGTTTCTAATATTCTATACTTGACAATTTCTAATCTCCACTGACATGTTCTCATCACCAATCCCATGCGATCCTTGAATGTTAGGTATAGTTTCAAATGGATCAGCAAGTGCTTTCTCAAACCACTTTTAATGACTGTATCAGGAGTGGGCTTGTAATAATTGATAGCCTGACAATTCTTTGACATATTTTGGAGTCATATTCTAACTAGGACGTAGAAAAACCAAATAGGCAAAAGATATTGGCACACAACCACTTGACATTTTTATCTTTTCTTCTTTATTCACTATATCAGGTAACCACTTATGGATTTTATAAATGCAAACACTGAACCTTGCTAGTGTTTTGGACAGTGTAGCATATCAGATATTTGCTACCTGTTAAAAGATAAGAGCTTTAATTTGGATTGAATAGTTTAATGAATGAGATTTAGCTAAAATGAAATGATGAACAATTTTTAGATTATCAATGCATTTGGCTTTCATATCCTAGAAAATTGTCTCAATACCAATTTGACATAGATATTACTACTCAAAGAAAGTGAGGTAATAACTATTGATCAAGGTCTCTTGTCATTTATGAGTTACTGTTGAAGTGCATAGACATGGAAATGCCACTAAAAGAATTATCAATGCAGAACTCTGAAGTCCTAGTTCATAATCTCAGTCCTGAAATTAACCTCAGAGTTTATCTAGGCAATTTCCCACTTTAGAAATACCAAAACCCAAATTTAGAAAGATTGGAACCTGTTCAGGGTCACAAAGTCTAGCGGATTAATTAGCAACAAAATTTTTGTTTACTGTATCAAACTCTCTTCATTTTACTCTCTGGCAATAGAATAGATAAGGTATTGTTCTTAGTTTATGAACTTATATCTCTTGAAGCCTTTGATATTTGCATATATCCAAAGATACAGCAAAACTAGTTACAGAGCCAAGCAAAAAAATTCTATGAATAAAAAGTCCTAAATATTACATTGCCTTGTACAGGTCATTAGAGTCAAATGGAGTGATTATCTTGATGTCTATAAAACTACTTTTGTCTATTTACTGGTTATGGATGAAAATTTTGCATCATTTACTTGCTGGTTATGGGCAGAAAGTTTGTATAAAAGTTAAAAATCCACAAACCTCATTGTAGAACAATGATACAAATCCAGGCTGACTGAAGACCTAGTCTTCCAAGGATGGCTTTATTAAGAGCCTTGAAAAATAGGACATCATCATATTACAGCGCATCACTAACTTCCATATTTAGCAAGCACAGTATGTAATGTAGTATTGCAAATATTGTGAGGGATTTGTTTTTACTACTTTGCCATTCCACCAAAGTGAAAGGTGTGAAAGATTACACAATAGTACACAGGGATATATCATTTGCAAATGTGAAGTGAAAATAATTTTTACAGGGTGATTTTAACGGGATGTCTTTTCCCAAAAAAAGGAAATTAAGCTTTACTTCACTCCAGTTTGGCATCCACAATTTTTCACTCTGGAGATAAGTTAGCAAGACATGATCATATCAATACTGGAAATTAATTACGAAATTTATGATGACAAAATTGTCTACAGAGATCGTTTGGAGAGGAATCTGAACATTTCCAAACTTGCTTCAGAAAACATTTCAGTGGTGAATTTTACAGTGTGCTTTAATAGGCTGTTTACAAGTATACAGTGCGCTGTATGAGGTAAAGCTGCTTGTACCGAGATACTCAAGAAGCATAATTTTATTAGGAGCAATGTGTTGGTAGGTCCGACCGCACTTTCTCAGACCCAAAGTACTTCAAGATGGGCGCACACACTGTGCTTTACTAGGACACAAATCTCAAGCAATCAACAAAACAAAACTTTTTAAAGTCATTTCTCAAATCTGGGCTTCTATCGACTCTCTGCCTTTCTCCAGTACAGCTCCCTAAAATCCTACAGGCTGACCGTCTCCAAATCCTAACCTCATCTGTCCACAAACATCCTACTAGGAGTTTCCACACTCCAGATATTTAATTTCACTAAAACGGAATTTTCGTCCTCATATATTTGACCTTTCCTTCTCGAGCTCTGTGCCATTCCTCCCTCAATAATCCTTCCCTTTCCCTGACCCTTTGGGTCCAGGGCGCTTTTACTTTGCTTCCACGCTTCCCAAATCGCACTTCAGCTTTGCACAGTAAAATACCTCCTGGCGGGGCGCGAAATTATGTGAGGTTTTCTCCCCCGTTTTGCGAGTACCTGTATCCCTTTGCCTGGGGTCCTCATCTTTTGCCGAGGGGCGACGCGGGGGAGCGCCTGTCCGCTAGGTCCCTGTCGCACGCTCGGGCTAAGAGCACGGGGCAGGACGAGTTTGGCGGTTACTGCGCCACAGCAGGTGGGGGGCGGGGTGGTGGCGAAGCGCACCCAGCCCGATCTCAGACGGGCTCACTAGGGGCAGCGAAGTTGGCGGAGCCGACCCCGCACCCCGAGACGGGAACTCACCTTCTCTTGGGTACGGGCGGGTGTCTACTTTATAACTACTGGGCCCCCTCCCTGCCGCCGACATAGCGGAGCCGCCGCCGCCGCCACAGCCGCCACAGCCGGCGGCCGGCGCGGAGTCAGAGGTGGAGGTGGCGGCGGAGGAAGGCGCAGGAGGAGGCGGAGGCGGTAGAGAAGGTAGCTTCAAGAGGGCAAGACTCCTCTGCCAGAGACGTGACTCGGAGCACCACTGCCTTCACCATGCGAGGGCAAAGTGCGTACAACTGCACTCGCGCCTCGCTCCCGTTAGGCTTCTTTAGCCCCACCTTCCTCCTAGCCCCGCCTTCCTCTTAGCCCCGCCCCCTTAGACCCCCTTCTCAGTTTCCCCCAGTCTCCTTCTGGTTGCTTCTATACATCAAGGCAACTGTAGGTACCCTCAAGAAGCCTCCCCTCCTTCAAGGCTTGGAGTTGGCTATCTACCGTAAAGGGAAGTGATGATGGCCAAGGGCATAGAAGAAGAGCGTAGGTTGAAAGAGCTTTTATTTCTCGAAGAGTGATGCCTCAGCCCTTGGCAGAGTTGATGTAAAACCATTTTTTAAAAAATTCCAAGCCCAGTGTAGTGTCGCACTCCTCAAATCCCAGCGCTCTGGAGGCTGAGGCACGAGATTCGCCATGAGTTCGAGGCCAGCCTGCACTACACAGGGAGACACTGTCTCAAAAAGAAAAAAAATTTAAAAGTTCTTAAAATCTATTAATCCCACTTCGAAAATATAATAAAGTATATCTTGTCTTATAGCTCCTTAGCACAGAGAACAGACAAAAACAAAATCTTTGCTGGTTACGTGTTGTTTTCATGTTTTTTTTTGTTTTTTGTACCAAGACTCAAACTGTTTATTTGCCAGGTATGGTGGTGCTCGCCTGTAATCCCAGCACTCAGAAGATTGAGACAGTAGTTTCAGAGCAGACTGGGCTACAAAGTGAGCTCAAAGCCAGCCTGAACTGCATAGCGAGACCCTGTCGCAGAAAGACTAAAACAATTATTGTTTTCAAATTTCACAAAATATTATACCTTTTTCCAGCATTCTGGGACTTGTGTCTTTCACTCCATACAGTATTTTGTTTCGAAGATGCATCTGGATTGTCACACAAATTTATATCGTTTTTCCCCGTAAAGATTGTACAATATCCCATCCATTTCCTTGTGAAGAATTTTACATTCTGTTACTTTTGTGCAGAAGTTTCTCTTGGGTAGGCTTTTTTGTTCAGTCTTACTTTCGCTCTGTATTTCATGTCCTTATCATACCTTAGCATCCCTTGAAACCTAGATAATAAATCAACGCCTCCAGGTAACCTGTTCTGTTCTTCCTTGGAATTCAAACCACTCTTCCGAATTTTACCTATATCTGATGTATACTTTTATTATAATGAATTATAATTTTTGGCCTTCTTCTCCATTACCTGGGGTCATTTGGAGACTAAAGGTATTTTATGTTATCTCATTTTATTTTCAACTCCACATAGTCCAGCCCAGTAAAGTCCTAAGATAAAGGTGAAAAAGCAGTGGCCCTTTGGGCCTACATCCCTTAGTCCCTACATGTAGCTCACAGATATGTGTTGTTTAACTGTACAGTTTTCCATTTACTTCCTCAGCAGCATTTATTCCCGGGACCGGGGATCGAACTCAGGGCCCTAGTGCTCCCTCAGCAGCATTTAAAAAGTGTGTTTCATACCCCGCCCCTCCCAAAAAAAGCTCTTGAAAACATTTGAAGATTGGCAGGAGTGACAGTGCATTTCTGACTGGCAACTAGTTGAAACTGAGTAAGAAATTCAGAAAGTTGGCATGTTGGACTCATGAGAATCTGTCTTTGTGTAGTTTTTCTGGTTCAGTAATTTACTCAAGCCTACCTGAGTCCATGGGCAGTTTCTCTAATCTTCCATTTTGTCCTCTTGTAAATTATTGTAATTTTTAATCTAATAAAATTATTATGCTGCAGTGGTGGGACAATGTAAGTATAAAAATGGGATGTGATTCTATTCCTTCTGCTATGAAAGGGAAAGTGCCTCAGAAGCATTAATTCTCAAAATATGAATCCAAATTCGTTTGTATAAGAAATATTAAATCTGAATATTTGAGAGAGTGTCACTCAACATTCAGCCAGCAAAACAGAAGTTCACTAGGAATTTTAAACCGAAAAGATTAATGTAGGAATCGGGTACTCAAAGGAATTTGAAAGATCTGAAGAGTAAAACTCAGAGAACTTTCCCACATATTTTCAGCTGGCACCGGAAGGTCTTTTTATCCCTTTTCTGCTTTCCCATATTGTAGAAGCTGGAACCCTACACATTACATTTCTCAGACTTGGCCAGCAATATCGTGAATATGGTTTAGGTCTCACTGGTGATATGCATCAATATGATATTTTTATATAGAAAAAACCTAAGAGCCATTTTATGTGAAATTCAGCTGATTTAAAACATGCAATCTGGGTGGTGACTTTAGCATTCTTTCATGATAGCGTTTTGAGGATCTGTGAGATTAAATTAATAGTGATTCTGTGCTGCTTCCTTACCTCTGTGTGTCAACAATTAGAATACTGAACAAATATTTATTAAATTCTGGAATTATTTCCTCTTTCTTTGGCTCCATATAAAATTCTGTGTCTGCTTTTCAAATAGTAAAAAGTGAGAATATAATACATGAAGTAAAAGAAAGTAGTTAATTTTCTTCACATTCTTCAGCTATTGTCAACCTCTAGTCCTGCATTTTGCTAGTTATTTCTAGCATCTAGACCAGTATTTTCAGGGCAGACAATCCTCTAAAGCTTACAGAAAAAAACAAGCTTTGGTACTTGTAAATAACTGTAAGTCTTCCTCTAAAGCTACTTTTTGTTTCTGACAAAGGTGCTATAGAAAATTACAAAGTTACGTAAATGTGCACCTGAACCACTTAAACTTGTTGCACCCTTTTAGCTGACCTAGAAGTGAAATTTACTCATTATAATACTAAGTTCTCCAGCCAGGATGGGAAAGACCTGCATTTTTCGAACATGGGATTTATGAA
The DNA here is from genome assembly GCA_004027595.1 of Dinomys branickii. Lineage (NCBI taxonomy): Eukaryota > Metazoa > Chordata > Mammalia > Rodentia > Dinomyidae > Dinomys > Dinomys branickii. Next base: position 6,565 of record PVLD010015431.1, on the reverse strand, counting down.
AATTCATTACATCAAACTGAGCATGCTCAAGAATGTGTTTGCCTCTATGTGACGGCAAGTTAGTCATGCATGAATACATATGAGTTTCTCCAGTAAAAACATGGTGAGACACTGCTTTAAGAGTGATCCTCTGTGCTGCGTAAATTTCTCTTTATTTATCTCCTAGTTGAATTTACTGGCTTTGCATGCTCCAAAAAATGAATCTATTGTGTCCAGTTACTCTATAACATGAAAATGTCATCAGATTTTTGTCAAACACTCTGACAATCAGCTAACACTTTCCTCCCTTCTCTTATACTTATCATTGCTCTCTATGACAGTAATGCTATTAAGTGAATGCCAAAGTTCTGTAATTTCTTTCACAGGAAAGAGAAAGTGGAATGTGGCAGAGAGTAACAGTTATGAAAGCCTGCTATGGGCCAGACATTTCTGATAATTACACAATGGTAATCATTACACAATGGTGATTAATAATGAACTCATTAATACCATTTAAAGAATGCAAAACTCAGTCTTATGAGAGGAATTAACTTTTTCATGATGTTTAACTTAGCAATTAAAATGACCTGTTTATACCATTGGGCCAGAGAGAAGAGAATTTTAATTGCCAAGCCCTTACATCATATAAAATGAGGTGAGGATGGGGGTGAGGGGAAGAGTTAGGTCTAAGGAGGAGGTTAGAGGCGGCAAAAACAAGTAAGGGAACATATTTTTGCATACATGAGAAGTCACTAAAAATCAAAAGCATGTTATTGGTCTTTTTACTATATTGACAATAAAATACAATATGCTTGCCTCTTTGAATAATATGAGAAAAATTTAAAACATTATGACCATGCATAATACACATTAAGACATCAGAAAACAGAAGAAATGATTATAATTTCAAGGCATACGACATATGATTGATTGAGAAATGAATCTAAGTAGAACAGAAATGTTTAGTTTTATCAACAAATGATTCAGTGACAAGAAACAATGGTAAATATCCAAATTGTTCAACACTAAAATTGAAGAAAAGCAAATAGATACATTGAGATATAAGATACATAACATAAGCTAGATATGGTGGTGCATACCTGTAAACTCAGCACTCTGGGAGGCTGAGGCAGGAAGATTGCAAGTTCAAGCCAAGTCTGGGTAGCTTGGTGATTTATTGAGACCTTGTATTGTGGTCTAGTTCTGAAATGTCCTCCCCAAACTCTCATGCACTCAGATATATGCTTTTCAAGGGTCTGTGGATTATGCTGCTGCTGTACTCATGGGTGGATTTACCTACCACTGAGTGCAGGTGAGTGTGCTGTTATAGGTTGGGTCTTGGTTCAGACATAGGGAGAGGTGTGACCTGGAAAGGTATATCTCCATCTCTGGCTCTTTGCCAGGAGCATAGCATTAAGGGAAATGCTAGTGGGGTCTCATAAGAAGACGAAACCTATAAAGAAAGCCTCAGTCTTCTTAGGGATTAACTAAATGGTCATGAACAGGTGTCAAAGACGCTAACCCCTTACTCCCCAGAGCTGACAGCCCAATAAAATTCCTAGATCACTCATTTTCCAATAAAGCATCTGGATAGACCTATTCATATTACAAAAATATTGGACAAAATGCATTAAACTTTCCTTGTCTCTACTGACTTTCTTTTTCTTTCTAGTTGTCTGAAAAGAATAGAATTAATAATATATATCTAGATGTAGTGATGCAAGCCTGTTATCCCAGCACTTGTGAGGTTGAGGCAGGAGGATTGCTATGTGTTTAAGGCCAGCCTAAACTACATAGTGAATTCAAGGCAAGTCTGAACTACAAAGTGAGATCTTGTTCCCCAAAAAAGAATTAGGGACAGGGAAATAGCTCAGCAGCACAAGTGTCTGCCTGGCAAGCATAAGGTCTTGCGTTTGACTTCGGGTACCAAAAAAAAAAAAAAAAAAAAAAAAGAATTAACGACATACCGTTGATACATATTGAAAATGTAAGTGTCAGGCATAATATCACTTAAAATATATACATTATTTGTTTTTATTTTCATGATAATTTATTTGATGCATGATTTTATTTCCCTTTTACTAATGAGGAAGTAAATTTTTGGGGAAAGTACCTAACTGACTAATTACACAAACAGCAAGAAGATTGGCTCTTATTAAATATTTCTATAAATTAGATGTCTTTTGTGCTTATAGTTTCATTCCTGAACCTTTTGTTGTCATTTTTCTAACCACTAAAGGGGCATTCGCCCCTTCTGAGTCTAGAAATACAACAACCAGATGCAACATCATTTTTCACATAATTTTACTTCTTCACCCTTTCTATCCATTTCCAAATGATGCCAGATTAGCTCCTGCACTGTAGACAGATAACAAAATAGGGATCACTGAAAATGAAACCTTATCTCTACTGCAGAAGTTTATTTTATATTCTATGAGAAAACTTGCCAAGCTAGACTGTCATCCTCCAGTGATGGTTTTAAAGTTTGATTAACTAGAGATTCTTCACTGCAGGGAATAGAGCCAATATTTACAACTGTGTGCTTCTTCCAGAGAAGAAGAAAAAAATCTTACTTTTCAAAGCTAATATTATTAAATAGGATTACAGCAGTGTTGAATAAGGAGCCACTACAGGATCTGGGATGTCAATACTCACATTTCCCACCACAATAAACAAGTATCTTCTAAAGCACCGTGGCACATATAAAAAAGTCCAGAAATGTAGAAAATTCATTCTTTTTTTTTGCCTTTCCTAGCTATGGTTTACTTTGTTACTTGTTTCACTTCAGCTCAATGCTAAAATCCTTGGGTTCCTTTTCATCTTTCTTGTTTGGAGTATTCAGTCAATTTATATTTTCTGTACAAGAAATGACTCCATAACTCTTAGGGAAAAGGAAATTTTAGCTAGTTTCAAAGCAAGTTTTTCAAATGTATTGAAGCTAGCTCTGGAATAATATCAAGGTGCTGTTAGCCCTATCATACTAGGGTCATTATAAATAACATTCACAAGTTGGTAATGGACAACAATCATACCTCAGGAATGATGACCTTGAAACAGCAGTCCAGCACTAACAAGATGATTATCTTTTCCAAGGAGATCAACCCATCCTAGATGACGATCTCAACACATTCTAAAAGGTCTTGCCACCATAATTCTATGCCAAAATATTGGCAGAAAGAAAAATTCTGATCTCTTCTCTGCTTCTGACCTGAAACCTGCACAAAGGCCCAAAACTCCCACCTCTTAAGGTGATTTGTCCATAAATGTTCTTGTAACTCTTCAACATCTACACTGATTCTCATTCTCAACTGCTGAGTTTAGATTTCACTTTGTCCAACAATCCTCAAATTGATCTCCACTATTACACAGTCACTATCTCTCCTTCCTACTTTCTTTGGCTTACAGAACAAAAAATACCACCTGAGAGTTGAACTTCCAACAATGCTAAGTCTGCCACCCAGTACCCCAGAATAGAAAAACACTTATGTAATTAATTCTTGCTCCCCTGGAGCTGTTTGATATCCACTTTAACAATTGTTCAGCCTTCCCATTCATCCTCTGGTCCCTGTATATCCGCCCAGCATTTCCTTGACCTCATTAACTTTCCTTTCATGGACTCCGTACCTTTTCTCACTCTGCCATCAGTTGGTATTATATACAGGCATACCCTTTCATGGAGACTCTTTGGCCCTCACCTATCTACACTGAGCTAGATTTACCCAACAGAAATTTCACCAAGTCTCCTTGCACTGTTGACTTTCCTATTTAGCAGGGCCACACATTCTACTCCTCCATTCCTCTCTTTTTTGCCCTCTGTAACTTGACTTTTGTTTTAGTCATATTTAATGCTGAGATCACCCTATTTCCAATGAGAAAGTCCACCTCTTTCTGCTATACCACAGGATACAATAGAAATTTATTTCTCACAGTTTCAGAAGCCATAAATTTCGATTTCAGGATTCCAGTGCAGTCAGGTTTGCAATGGCCATCTTCTTACTGTGTCTTCACATAGCAAAGAGAAGAGAGAGGAAGCAATTCATTTCATATTACTTATAATGAAATACCAATCTCATCATCTGGGCTCCATTATCATGACATAATTATTTCTCTCCCAAAGGCTCCATTCCAAATACAATCCCATTAGGAGCTATGCTACCAACATATAAATAGCTGGGGACATAAACATGCAGTCCACAATAACCTATCTCATCCAACCTTCCCACAGGAAAAAGCGCCAAGCTATTTTTTCTGTCATATTGATCATCACCAGTTTTGGCATAATAGACATAAATTTAGATATTCTCTGTTCCGTAACACACACTCACTTCATATAGGTCATCCCAACATTGTCAGAACTCCTCATAGACAACAGACACCAAGCATCTCAAAACTTAGAATCTTTCAATGTGGCACAAAGCTCTCTAGTTGCTGTGGTAGCTTACAGAAGATTGGCATTGGACTACCTGCTGTTGTCCTAACTTTGTGTTTTAAAGGGGGCTACTATTTGCTGTATGTAGGTCAGTAACACAGAAATGTCTCCAGAATATTTTAACAAATTAAACAATAGTATTGCAAGACAACTTAAAAATTCTCTGGGGTCCCAATTAATTTCTTGTCTTGGCTATTTCCTTTTGCACACAATTACTATCTTGGCAGTATATTTTTAAGAAGATACAGTAACTACTGTTATAAGTATTTTGAATTGGCTTTGCCAATTTGGTCTCTCTCAGACCAAGAATAAGTTCATTTAGAGGAAACCTGGGAGATTGCTGTGCAAACTCAAACATCAAGCACAACTCTGCAGACCACAGGAAGATAAAAAACCTTCTATCCCCATTGGTATTTAAGTGCCAGAAACCTCTAAAGCAATATTTTCTACCTTTGCTTATTGCCTCTTTTAGTATGCTGATAAGGCTCACTACGTTTACAGACATATCCTGCAAGTTTAGGCACCCTTTTGATGCCTCTTTTCAACTTTTTTTCTGAAAGCTGCCTCCTTTAATCTCATGCTGGAGGGATTTTATTTTATCAAATTCCTATGTACTTATTTTCTTTCTTTCTCCCTTATTGACTTTCAGTGTCATCCTCCTAGCCCTCTGCCTCAGGGCTTCCCTGCTTGCATGAGTAATACATATTTCTGTGGCCATACCAAAAAATGACTATCGTGAGTTTCCATATCTAAACATAATATTTTCAAGGAACTTTCTAATATCCAGTAGGGCAGCTATAACCATAGGGTTTACTCACCTTTCATTATAACTGGATCAGTTATGGTAGGCCGTCCTTCTTCCAACTTGTCTGAATCTGCTTAGAAGATAAGATACATGAACTATGTTGAATATTCCTAAAGGCTGGTTTTTATGTCATTAAATGTGACAAATTTAAACAGGGAGAGAGACTATCATGATTCCTTGTATACATGCATTTGAGCAATTGGACAGAAGATGAAAAAGGGTGGAACCTTCAACAATACTGGTTTAGTATACTATGATCTGGAAAACCTGTTTGTTTTTGTTTTGTTTTGGTTTGATTTGTTTTTTTTTAGTTTTGGAAAGCTTACTTTTTTTTTTTTTTTTTTTTTTTTTTGGTCTTTTTGAGACAGGATCTCGCTATGCAGTTCAGGCTGGCCTTGAGCTCACTTTGTAGCCCAGGCTGGTCTCAAACTCACAATGATCCTCCTGCCTCAGCCTCCCAAGTGCTGGGATTACTGGCATGTGCCACCACACCTGGTGGAAAGCTTACTTTTTGAGGAGGGAGAGAAAAACCAAAAGAGAGAACCACTCACACTTGCTCTCATTTAAGCAAGTCCATCTATTCACTCCATACAGCATTTAATAAATACTTTGTTCCAGGAGTTAAGTAGATACTGAAGATACAAAGATAAATTGGAAGAAGCACTTTTCATCCCTTGGGGGCCTCCAGCCTGATGAAGCGGGCAAACAAGTAATCAGGTTTACAATGCACATGAGTGTTATGATAAGGGCAATCCAAGATAAAAGAAATTATCAAAGAGGGTTAATTAGCTAAATGAGGGAAATCCAGTGAGGCTTCGCAATGAAGTTACTACTAAACTGAACATTTAAGGTTGAAAAAGAGAGAGCCAACATGAAAGTATTCTTTTTCTGCCAGGCGTGGTGGCACACACTTGTAATCCCAGCACTCGGGAGGCTGAAGCAGGAGGATTGTTGTGAGTTTGAGACCAGCCTGGACTAAAACGTGAGTTCAAGACCAACCAGCCTGAACTGCATAGCAAGACACTGTCTCAAAAAGAAAAAAGAAAAAAAACCCTGCCTCAATAAAAACCAAAGAAAGTATTCTTTTCTTATTAGTACATGTTTCCATTACATGATGATTACATTTATCATGGGGAAATGGTAAATACACAGAGCACGTCTTCATTATGTCCTGTGCCCTTCCCCTCTCCTCCCTTGCAGCTCCCCTTAAGGCTTCTTCCCCTGCCTATTGATAAAAGAGCTCTTCTTGCATTTTTTCTTCAACTCTTAAAATACATTTTCCCTTCCTGCTCTATTCCTCCCTTCCATCCCTGATTCCCTTTCTCATTTGGAAAATATCTTCCTATTTTTTT
>PVLD010015430.1:0-48547 GCA_004027595.1 Dinomys branickii | reverse complement strand
TGTACCTGTCCAAATTCAAAGACCCAATCCAGAAATGGGCATCTGAGATGAATACACAATTCTCAGACAAAGAAATACAAATGGCAAATAAATATATGAGAAAATGTTCCACATCCTTAGTCATTCGAGAAATGCAAATAAAAACAACATCGAGATTTCATCTCACCCCAGTAAGACTGGCCAGCATGAAAAAGTCATCAACTTACCTTTGACTTGCAGATATGAGCAAACAAAAATGGCTACCATGAGGGCTTGGAGGGAACTCCCTTCTAAGGAAGGGACATCCCTTAATTTAGCTTCTATCCATCAGGGAGTGGAGGAACCTTTTTAGGACTTTGTAGCATGATTATTACAGGCTAGTGAAAGGATTATAACTGACACTGGAGCTAGTGAACTAATAGTTCAGCAGCTAGCCTTTGAAAATGCACATAAATGGTGTAAAAAGGCATTAGGAGCCCACAAAAGGCGGACTACGTTGCCAGAGATGATTCGGATTTGTGCAGATATTGGTCCCTTATACGTACAGGGGTCTGCCTTGGCAGCAGCTATCACTCAGGTTATTCATCCACAGTCTAGAGGAAAAGGAAAAAAAACAAGGTTGTTTGTTTTCGTTGTGGAAACGAGGGACATTTCACCTGAGACTGCTCTGCAACATCTCTAATGGCAACACGGCCATCAGTTGCCCCTTTAAGAAAACCTGGCGTCTGTACAAGGTGCAGACGACAGCATCACTGGGCAACTGAGTGTAAGTCTAGAATGGAGGTGGAAGGCTGTCCCATTCAGGGAAACTTTCAGTGGGGCCTGCCCCAACCCCATCAAACAATCGGGGGGTTCCCTTAATTCCTCCTCAGCCCTCCCCTCACCCACTAAACATGTCTCTGACCTCTGGCGAACGACAACAGACAGTGGAGGCTTGGACCTCAGTCCCTCTTCTAGATTCATGTTAACTCCTGAAATGGGACCCCAAATTATTCCTACTGGGGTCCATGCACCTTGGCCTCAGGGGACAATGGTACTCTTGCTAGGCCACAGCAGTCTTGGTTTAAAAGATCTTTAAGTTTTTGCCTAGTGTTACCGATGCTGATTATACAGGAAAAATCAAGGTTATGGCTCAATCTACTCAAAACACTGGCACCCACTGGGTTCAGAGATAAAATTGATTACTTAAAGGAAAAACATTTTTAAGGGCTCCTAGACACAAGTATAGATGGCCTGCAGGTGTGGCAGCTGCAAGTCCATAGGGTGTGATTGGTATACCCTGATGTAGTGGAGATGCTGAATTGCTGACCTGGAGAGGTGCAAAAACGCCATTGGTATTGTTTCACAAGGAGTAAAGCTCACAGAGAATAGAGTCAATTTTAAAAGATAAAAGACTTTTACATTTTCCCCTTAAGGTGATAAATTTTAAAAGGTTGTTTCCATCACCAAGATAAAAGTTTGCCTTTAGTTTTTAAAAACAAGTCATATTTTCCAAGATTTACTATAAGGGCGATATTTTTAAAAGATAAATTTTAAAAAACCCATAATTTTCATAAATAAAATTTTGTTCCTTATCTCAAAAAATATATATATTTCAGTGATTGATTTGGTCTTTAGATTTATAGTAAAAAATTTGTCCTCATTTTAGATTCACACAGCTGATAAAAGTGTCTTGTTTTAATTACAGTTTTCTTCTTGACATCATATACCAGATTTGCTACTGATTTAAGTCTTTGGTGCTCTTGTGATTTCTAATGATGCTGATTGCTTGTTTACAGTCCAAAATTAAATTGGTATAAAAAAGCTTTGGTGCTTTACAAATAGATATAAAAGTTTAAAGTACAATGTAAAAGCAGTGCAGTTTAAACAGTCGTTTAATTTTGACATCCCATTTAAATAATGACAAGCCTAATATTGACCTCCAAAGTACAAGCTATGATAACCTTTTCATATTTGGGTACCTATTCCAACAGGCAATTTACCCAAACTGTTTAGATCAATCTAAAATGATTGCTCCATCCAGATTTTGAACTGATTTCTCTGGTGTTATTAATTGTTGTTATTCTTCAGACAAGTTATTTAAAATTGCTTCTGCTTTCACAGATGGGTCTTCTTAGGTTAAGGGAAGTTATATTATGGCTTCCTCTTCCAAAATATTGGCTACAGGTTTCTCACTTTATGATCAAAATTCAAATTACAAAAAACATTAAGGGCAATCAATCCCTCTCACTTCACTCGTTGATATATACTCATTTAATTTTTAAAATTTTACAAAAGATGGAAGGATAGTAGCACAAAGACAATTCCATCAGGTAAAAGAAAAAAGTTTAGGAAGTGTCCTTTGGGCAGACCTCCATACTGCACAATGGAAGGGATTCCCAAGTTCACCCAGATTTCTATATTATGTATGGTTAACAATTAATTTATATAGAAACAGCTACTTTGTAATGATAATGAACTTGATCAATTGTTCTGCCAACTACAAACTCATATTTATAATAGAGATTTTCCTATCTTCATAACTCCTATTTGTTCTCATTCATACCTTCCTGGTGACATGGTTAATTATAATAACGAAGTTGATCAACTCATGGCTAGTTCTTCACCAGACTGTTTAGCCACTGAATTTCATACTTTAACTCATATATATACCAAAGGTTTACATAAAAAATTTCTTCAATTTTCCATTCAACAGGCTCGCAAAATCATTTTATCTTGTCCTATCTGTGGTCTGCTTAATAATCCTATTTTTCAGCCTGGAACAAATCCTAGACGCTTGCAAAGGAATGAGTTGTGGCGAATGGATGTAACACATATTCCTGCTTTTGGGAAACTTAGATTTGTACATGTTGTTATTGACACATATTCTGGCTTTATATGGAGAAAATTTGCACATCTTGAAAGTCATTTGTTAGAGTGTTTTGCTTTAAACCTAAAACAATAAAAACTGACCATGGACCTGCTTATGTTTCCCATTCCTTCCAACAATTCTGTGCCTGGTGGGATGTTAGTCATTATATCGGCATTCCATACAATGCTCAGGGACAAGGTATGGTTGAAACAGCACATGCTAGTCTTAAATTTATGTTAGCTAAACAAAAAGGGGGAGATAGGGATAGAAGTTCGCCACACCAATTATTACATAAAACCCTATTTACTTTAAATTTTTTGGATATTAGTAAAGATTCATCTACTAGACCAGCAGAAAAGTTTTGGGTCACCATTATTAAGGGGTCACCAGAACTGATAGGGCAACTTATCTTTTGGAAAGATATTCACATTGGGATATGGGAAGGAGGTATTGTTCAAACTTGGGTTTGAGGATTTGCTTGTGTTATTACAGACTCAGGAGAAAAAAAAATAGTTACTGCTAGAAGAATTAAATCTCTCTCTCTCTTTTTTTTTTTTTTGGCGGTACTGGGGATCGAACTCAGGACCCTGCGCTTGCTAGGCAGGCGCTTATTCCACTGAGCTATATCCCCAGCCCCTAGAAGAATTAAATCTCAACATAAGCCACAAAAGAGTCAGATTTGATCTGAATCTTCCAGTGGAAGAAATGAGAGTGATGTCACTACAACACACCATTCCCAGACACCAACCAGGAACATTCAGAGAGCACAACCCCTAACCTGGGGACAACTTAAGAAATTAACCCTTGATACTGAGAAGCTGCTGGACTCCACTGGACAAGAGTATACAGCTGGTAATATATTTCTAGCCATGATGGCTATAATATACTTAATATGGTAACAGTGCTCAATTCTCTTTTTCAATTAATTCTACTCATTACACACAAGCATGTGTTCATCTTCCTTATAATATGATCGGTGAAGCAAAATGGTATGCTTGTGAACTCTTGCTCAGATGAACTCACTGTGGTTTTTATATCTGTTTAAATAATTCTATACCATTTAAGTATTCTAAAGATAGTGTATATATGTTCTTAAGCAAAGCACAGGAATCTGGATACCTGTTAATTTAGAAAGACCATGGCAGCAAACCCCAGCTGCATACATATTAGAAAATTTTATAGATAAGTTAATAATACATAGCAAGAGATTTATATGAATTGTTTGCAAATGTATCCTTTCCAAAATTTTCTAAGAAATCTCTACTAATTGACAACAAAATATGATTAGTCTATTCAAATTATAAATTTCTAAAATTGTAATAGAGTTACTATAATTCAGTTTGGGCAAAAATATATTTGAGTGTTTATGTACTTGTTTACATGTTTGTCATTCAGTGAACAGCTGTTCCCTTTTATTTTGAGCTCAACAATTTTTTTTTTATCATTTGCTCATAATATAATTGGGTTATAGATTTAAAAGCATGCTTTCACCTGAGTTACCAGATGGTTTAATTGATATCAAAATTAAGATATTTAACCACAGTAGTTAGGATGAGGAGAAATTATTGAGTAGTATTCCAATTGGTAAATATTGGAATGGCCAACCTCTATTCATTAATAAGGAGCTCCCAGTGATCTCCATTGTCTCTTGGGATACCCTGCAATAATTGGGTCATTTGGTCAGAAGAAAGTTTTTCAGTAAGGTTTTCTGATTAAAATGTTATCTGGAACAAAACTAAATTAAGAAACAAAATAATGACAATTTGTTGCTACTAATTTCATGGTGTATAAAATGTATTTATGCCTTCCAAATGTACAGTATTCTAAAATGTAAAACTGTAATTGCTAGACATCTGCCTTTATCTTGTGCTTCAGATACTTGTAATAAGAGGTTCATGTCAAGCCAACATAAGGTTTTTTAAATGATAATTTTTTGACAAGAACTTATGTGATGTATATACTATGGATATGCAACTACATTTAGAGATATGTAGATATTAAACAGCCCAGACAATGTTATAAATTTCTTCTATGTCATTCTATTAAACACAACAAATTAGATGAATGGTTCTTATTTATTAGGTAGGGTTTATTGACTAAAAGGGCTAATTTATCCCAATATTTCTATGTGATTTAAATGTATTTAAAATGTGTTTAAATGTTTAAATGTTATACACTTAAACATGTTTCATAAATGTCATCATGCTTGTTATATTACAATACTATGTATGGCTCTTTGGTTTCAAATTTTCTTTGTAAAACTATGTATCTGTTGTCTGTTAATTTTCTATAGGAACAGGGATTTCACTACTAGAATATTCATGATTGTCATGTAGTAATGTTATGTATAGTTTTGATTTCTAAATTTCTGTGTAAAAATGTGTAACTATTGTCTGTTAACATTCTAGGAGTATTTAAATATTAGTATATTCATGGTTGTTCAAAAATAATGGATCCATTTTTACGTTCTAAAGTGTTTGTTATTCAGATCAGATTGTAATATTAAGCTTACTGCCTCCCTTCCAATGTTATGTCATTAATCTTCTCTGCTGGATGTTTAACAAGTGAAATTTGGAGACCAAAAATTAGATAATTGGGGCTAAAGAACAGCCAATATTTTGGCTATGCCCTCTGAAGTCAGTAGGGCATAAGAGAACCTCTACTGTGACATCCTAAAACTCGGCTGAGTCCCTGATTTTCTGATAAAGAAGATTATGGGGCCACAGAGGACATTGATTCTATGATATGTGGTGTGCCTAAGGAGAGTCACCAGGAGAGAAAAGATCTCTCAAACTTTCACAGAAAGCAACTTGGTAAACAAGTGGGTGTGACTCATCCAGATAGCTGACTCTGAGAGAAGAGCAAGAGATGCTGTACTTGGTTCCAAGATGATTCCTGAGGAGACTTAACTGACCTTGATAGATAGCAAAAGGTTAAAAATGTTTTATGCAGGTCTAACTATTTCTTTAAAGTATAAAAGAAAAAGAGCAACAAAAAAGGAAAACTTTAACAAAGAGAAACAAAGTAGCACAAGAACAGTACAATCAAAATTGAATTATAGACAAAGTGACAGGGAATTAACAATGGTTGTTGTATTATATATTGACAACTTCAAAGTTTATGCTCAGGAAAACACATATAGACATACAATCTTGATCAAACAAGCAATCATGAACAGTTCCTTACCATAAAACTACGTAAGACAATAGTGGAACCACGTTAGCTATCCTGCACATACATACTTACTTACATACATACATACATATTTGTCCCTTTCTTCCTTTTCTCCTTCCCCTCATCCCATTTGTTCTTTACTTTTGAGAATATTCCCTTCATACCCCCTAATTTATATTCCCACTTCCAGGTTCTTAAACTAGTGATACAATATGTTGCTTGCATATGTACCTCTGATTTATTTCACTTATGAGTATGGTGTCTAATTGTGACCATTTGCCTATAGAAGCCTCAAATTGGTCTTTCTTTATAGCTGAGTAATATTCCATTGTATAAAAATGCCACAGTTTTTTTATCCAGTCCTCTGTGGATGGACATTTGGGTTTCTTCCACAATTTAGCTATTACAAATTGCACTGCCATAAACATGGATGCACATATATCGCGGTGATATGACGTTTTCAGATCTTCTGGGAAAATACCCAGAAGGGAAATAGCTGGGTTGAATGGGACCTCTGGACATAGTTTGCTGAGGAATCTCCAAAATGCTCTCCACAGTGGTTTCACCAGTCTGCATTCCTAACAGCAGTGGAGAAGAGTTCCCATTTCTCCACAGCCTTGCTAGCATTTGTTATTGGATGATTTTTAATGCTGGTCAATCTCACTGGGGTGAGATGAAATCTCAGTGTTATTTTATTTGCATTTCTTGAATGATGAAAGATGTAGAACAATTTCTCATATATTTATTTGACAATTGTAATTCTTTCTCTGAGAAGTGTGTATTCATCTCAGATGCCCAGTTGTGGACTGGGTCTTTGAATTTGGACAGGTTCATATTTTTTAATTCTTTGTATGTTCTAGATAGAAGACCTTTGTCTGAGGGACAGGAGCTAGGATTTTTCCCTCCAATTTGTGGGCTTTCTTTTTACTTTGCTGGTGATTTCTTTAGATGTGCCAAAACTTTTCAGCAAGATGAGGTCCCAGTTATTGATTCTTTGAAGTGTTTCCCTTGCAGTTTGATTTTTGTTCATGAACTCTCTGCCTACTCTTATGTCTTCAAGATTTTTACCTACTTTCTCTTCCAATAGGTTTAGAGTTTCTGTTTTAATATTGAGATCTGTGATCCATTTTGAGTTGAGTTTGGTGCATGGTGATAGACTTGGGTCTATTTTCAGTGTTAGGCAAGAGGCAAGCCAATTTTACAGCACCATTTATTAAAGAGGCTGTTTTTCTTCCAGTGAGCTTGTTTGGCCCCTTTGTCAAATATTAGGTGGCTGAGTGTGTTTGTGGTTTTGGCTGCTTCTTCCAGTCTGTTCCATTGACCCTCAGGTCTGTTTTTTAGCTAGTACCAGGTTGATTATATTACAGTAGCTTTGTAGTATAATTTCATGTCGGGAATTGTGGTTCCACCTGACTTGTGCTTGTTGCCCAGAATTGCTTTTGCTATTCTGGGTCTCTTCTGGTTCCAGATGAATTTAAGGAATGTTTTCTCTAGATCTGTGATGTATGCTAATGGTATTTTAATGGAAATTGCATTGAGTTTGTACAACAATTTTGGTAGTATGGCCATTTTCACAATGTTGTTTCTTCCTAACCATGAGCAGAGGATGTTTTTCCATTTATTGAAATCCTCACTGATCTCTGTTTTCAGAGTACTGTAGTTTTCATTGAATAAATCTTGTACATCCTTTGTTAGACTGATTCCTAAATATTTCAATTTATTGGATGCTATTGTAAAAGGTGTGGTTTCCTTAATTTCTTTCTCAGTCTGTTTGTTGTTTGTGTATAGGAATGCTATTGATTATTGGGTGTTGGCTTAGTATCCGGCTACTCTGCTGAATTTGTCAATTACTTGCAGGAGTCTTGTGGAGCTTTTTGGGTCTTCCATGTAAAGTATCATATTATCTGCAAATAGTGATAGTTTTACTTCTTCCTTTCCTATCCTTATTCCTTTTATTTCCCTCTCTTGTCTAATTGCTTTGGTTAATGCTTCCAGAAGTATGTTGACTAGGAGTGGTGACAGTGGACGTCCTTCTCTTGTTCCTGACTTTAAAGTGAAAGCTTTCAGTTTTTGTCCACTTAGTATGATGTTAGCTGTTGGTTTGTCATAGATGGCTTTGATCAGATTAAGTTAAAGGCCATCTATTCTTGTTTCTTCTAGAGTTTTTAACATGAATGCACGTTGGACTTTATCAAAAGCTTTCTCCACATTTGTTAAGATGATCATGTGGTTTTTGTCTTTGGCTCTATTGATATGATGTATTACATTAATTGATTTGCAAATATTAAACCATCCCTGCATTCCTGGAATAAATCCAACCTGGTCATGGTGTATAATTTTCCTTATGATTTGCTGCATTCTATCTGCTAGTATTTTATTGAGTATCTTTGCATCTATGTTCATTAGGGAGATTGGCCTATAGTTCTCTTTCTTGGTTGGGTCCTTCTCTGGTTTTGGTAACAGTATAATACTTGCCTACAGAAATGAGTTAGGGAGAATTGCTTTCTTTTCAATTTCATTGAAGAGTTTGAGGAGTGTTTGCATTAAATTTTCTCTGAAAGTTTTATAGAATTGTGCTGTGAATCCATCATGGCTTGGGCTTTTCTTTTTTGGTAAATTTTTAATGACATTGTCCATCTCATTAATTGATATGGGGTTGTTCAGGATTTTTGTATCTTCAAATGTATATTCGTACATTTCTAGGAATCTGTTGATTTCTTCTGAGTTTTCTATCCTATGGGAGTAAAGATTTTCAAAGTAGGTATTAATGATCTTTTGAATTTCTGTGGGGTCTGTAGTGATTTCATCCTTTTCATTCCTTATTGCCTGAATTTGTGTTCTTTCCTTTCTTTTTTTGATGAGGTTGGCTAGGGGCTTATCAATTTTCTTAATCTTTTCAAGAGCCAACTCTTTGATTCACTTATTTTTTGTAGTGTTTTCTTCAACTCAGTTGCATTAATTTCTGCCCTGAGTTTGATAATCTCATCCCTTCTTTGTGCTTTTTGTTGGATTTATTCTTCTTTTTCTAAAAGTTTGAAGTGTAGCAGTAAGCTATTTATTTTCTGTTTTCTTTAAATATGAGTTCATCACTATAAATTTCCCTCTGAGAACTGCTTTCATTGCATCCCACAGATTCTGGTAGGTTGTATTTACATTTTTGTTTGTAGGTATTTTTTAATTTCTTCTTTGATTTCTTGTGTGACCCATTAGTTGGTCAGGAAGTTGTCTCATTTCCAAGTGTTTATGGGGTTTTTGGAGTTTCCTTTGTCATTAATTTCCAATTTTATTGCACTGTAGTCAGATAATATGCATGGGATAATTTCAATTTTTTGCATTTAGGTAGGTATGCTCTGGGCATAGAATGTGGTCTATTAGAGAAAGACCCATGTGCAGCTGAGAAATATGTGTATTCTGATGTTGTGGGGTGTAACACTCTGTATACATCTACTATGTCCATTTGTTCGCTCCTTTGGTTCAGATCTGTTATTTCTTTGCTGAGTTTTTGTCCAGTTGACCTGTCTCTTTGTGTCAAAGGGGTGTTGATTTCCCCTACTACAATAGCGTTATTAATTCTTTGGATTTTCATATCTGTTAAGATTTGACTTATAAAGTTGGGTGCTCCAGTATTTGGTGCATAAATGTTTAGGATTGTTATCTCTTCCTCTTGCAGCTTTCCCCTAACAAATATGTAGTGGCCTTATTTATCTCTTTTGATCATTTTTGGTTTGAAGTTTACATTGTCTGCAAACACAATAGCTATTCCTGCTTTTTTTCTGGGAACCTGTTGCACGGAGGATTGTTTTCCATCCTTTATCTTTCAGTCTGTAGATTTCCTTTTGAGTAAAATGTGTTTTCTGTACACAGCATATCATATTCTTAATCCACGGTGCCAATCTGTTTCTTTTGACTGGTGAATTGGGGCCATTTACAGTAATGGTTATAACTGTTATATGTTGGCTTATTCTAGTCATGCTATTTACTTGTTGTTCCTTTCCTACTTTTGCTATCTGTTTACTTCCTGGTTCTGTTTGAGAGTTCCTTTCTATTGTTGTTCTTGAGATTGTGGTCTCTTTTTTCTCTGTCTAGCATATCTTTTATTATTTTTTGTAATGTTAGTTTGGCACTCATGAAGTTCTTCAGTTGTTCTTTGTCGTGGAAATATTTTATTTCTCCATTAATTGGAAGGGTAGTTTTGCAGGATACATCAGTGCGGGTTGGAAGCTGTTTTGTCTCAGAATCTGTAATACCTTGCCCCAAGTTCTACTTGATTTCATGGTTTCTGTTGAGAAGTCTGCTGTTATTCTGATCGGCTTTCCTCTATAGGTGATCTGTTTCTTTTATATAGCAGCTTTTAATACTGTGTTCTTTTGCTGCATGTCTGAGATTTTGACTACTATATGTTTGGATGTGGTTTTATTTGGGTTATGGCTCATTGGGGTTCTATATGCATCAATTAACTGCACTTCAGTATTTTTTCCTGTGCTTTGGAACTTTTCTCCTATTATTTTTGCAAATATTCTTTTTATATCATTTTTGTTGCCACTTATGCAGATCTAACTTTAACTTGGTCTTAAACATCCAGCAGAAAAGTGTAACCACAAGATGTAAAGAAAAAATGCCACAGTGATAGGTTGGCTGTGGAGGGTTCAACTCACCAAAAACCTCTGACAATTGGCAGCTAGCCTGATAACTGATCACTCTTACGGACTTTGGACTATATTCTTCAAGGACAGCTTTTCCAGCTTCAACTTTTCCATCACTTCTGCAATTGAACAGAAAAGAGAGAAATGTTGAGAGCCACTGGAGCTTGTTATTCATCAAGCAGTCAAGTTACCTCCTTATTGAAAAGGAATCCTGCATGGAAAATTACAGTCGTTAGTCATTAGGCAACATAACCCACCCATGATACTAACTTTGCAAGTGTATAAAATAAATACCCCTACTATTAAAGTCAGTCCTCTTGCTCATCAGGCAAGAGATAACTCCACCTGACCCTGGCTTTTGTCTCTTCTCTTAATTTTCTAAATCCTATCACTGTTTTTTTCCCAGGGACCATGGAGAATTCACCAACTCCCACAAAAATCCACATCGTTTTTGCTTCCTCTTCTTATTAACTGTTCACAAAGCATAGGTAATGGCTGGTGTCTTCATAGCAATCTCAGAGTAAAAGGGCAACTATTTGTATAGAATGGGAAATCTGTTCAGCCAAGCTGAAAGACAGAAGGAACCCAACTATTGATTTTTCTGAAACATTGCACAGGACTTTATGACGGAAAACCATTCTACAAGCTGTCCTAGTCAGGTTTCTGTATAAGCAACTCAGCCCAGTCCTGGTCAATAATGCATGCACAGAAATGTGTGCTGATGTGCATATGTCTTACATGCATTTAATTAATTTAATCCTAGCAAAAATTGCTATTGTTAGTGTCTTGGTTATTTTTCTGTCCTTACTGAGACAAAATACCCAACTCCCAAAATGAAGGAAGGAAAGGTTTATTTAGCTTACAGTGTGTGGAGGTTTCAGTCCATACTTGGCTGGTTCAGAGGCAGAGTGGCACATGGCAGAGGGCAAACGTTCATGGCAGCAGAGTACAGCAAAAACAACCAGCAAAAGGGAGGAATGGTGCAAGCAGCCTCTTTCCTGCCTTTAGGGCAAGCAGCCTCTTTCCTGCCCTTAAGTGGTAAACAGGCTACCCCCAACCCAGGGGGTGTGTAACTCTCACACAATCTCCACGCCTTCCTCTTCCTCAGGCTCAGGATGTATAGAAAGTAAGCATGCTGGCTTCCTGCTGAGTCAGTCAAACCTCTGGACTCCCCAAGTTGACACAATGTATCAACCATAACAGTTAGCCTGTTTCCAGTATGTTTATATCCCTAGATACTTAAACTTATTTTTAGAGAGAAAATATATATTTCTATATATTTCACATTTTTCTTTCTTTGCCATTTGTTATGCTTGATACATTGTGTCAGCTTGAGGAGACTAGAAGCTTAACTAAGTAACTCAGCAGTTCTGCCTCTTGGTATGAAAAGGACATGACCTTCCTGCTCTAGAATATTGTTCATTTTGTCAACTCGAGAAGTTTATAAGGTTAACTATGTAACTCATCAGGGACCCAGGGTCCTTACTTTGTACTCACCCTTAGCCTGTACAAGAAGAGGGCACAGAGATGGTGTGGGCATGGGCAGACCACAGATATACAATATAAGGAGGGAAAACAGGCTTCTCTCCCCTTTTTGCTCTTGCTGCCTTTGCTGTCTTGTGACTATGCCCTGCCATCCTGCCTTGGAGCCAACTGATTATAGACTGAAACCTCCACAAACTGTAAGCTAGATAAACCATTTCTTCCTTAATTTTGGGCATCGGGTATTTTGTCTTGGCAACAAGAGAAAAGTAGCTATCGCCTCAGACTGATGTGGTGTCCTGGTGAAGTATAAACCTTTTGTGCTATGGTTGATGGCCAAAGTAAAGGTCAGGTGTTCTTTTATTTTATTTTAAAGAGAAAAAAAACCCAAAATTTCAAAACAAGATAGTAAGGTAACAATGGTTAATACATTGAATATGGTCTCCTCTGTTTATAAATGATTTTAGGAATGTTTTCTCTAGATCTGTGAGGTATACTTAATGGCATTTTGGTCAGGATCGCATTAAATCTGTATTACATTTCTGGGAGTGTGGCCACTTCCACAATGTTACTTCTTCCTATCCACAAGCAAGAGGTACCTTTCTGCTTTCTGATATCCTCCTCAATCTCCTTTTTCAGAGCACTGTAATTTATGTACAGATCTTTCGCTTCCTTTATTACAGTGATTCCTCAGTATTTCATTTTTTGGTGGGTACTAGTGAATGATTAGGTGTATTTTCCATAATTCCTCTTTCAGGGAGTTTGTTGTTTATGTTAGGAATGCTATTGATTTTTCAGTGATGACTTTACTGACTTTGTACCCCACTACAATACTGAATTTGGATATTAAATCTTCAAGTTTTTTTGTGGCATTGTTAGGGTCTCCTGTGTAGAGCATCATGCCACCTGCCAATAATGATAATTTAAATTCTTTCATTCCTATCCTTATCCTTTCATTTCGTGTTCCTGTCTAATGGCTCTGACTAATGTTTCCAGAACTATATTGAATAGGAGTGGTGAGGGTTGATATTCTCATCTTGTTCCTGGTTTTAGACTGAAAGCTTTCAGTTTTCATCCATTCAGTATGATGTTGGCTGTTGGTTTTTCCTAGATGGCTTTTATCAGGTTGAGGTAAAGACTATCTGTGACAATTTTCTGTAAAGTTTTTATAATGAATGACTGTTGGACTTTGTCAAATGCTTTTTATGCATCTATTGAGAAGATCAGGTGATTTTTTTTATTTTAAGGAGAAAGAAAAAACCAACCAAATAACAACAATGAAGACAAAAACAAAACAATAAAAACAATACAGGATTCCAAAACAAGATGATGGGAATTAACAGTGGTTGTTATCTTCAACAAAGTTGCTCAGATTTCCAGATGTAAGAATGCAAGATACATCAAACAATCAAAGACTTAAATAACAGTTAATAGAAAACATTAGAAATAATACAGAGCTTCATTAAACAAGGTAGTAGGAATTAAGTAATGGCTGTTATATTGCATATTGTTGTCTTCAAATTAGTTGTTCTAATGATCAAATATAAGCATGTTAAACTAGTCAAGGGAGAAAAAAATTAAGCATTAACTGTTCCTTTAGTAAAACAATAGACATCAGCAGTACACTTAGCTATCCTTGTATATACATATATATTTGTAATTTTTTATTTTAAACATAAAAGAACGGAAACACATTAGCAAACACACAGACATAAATGAAGTAACCTAAAAATAATAAAAACAATACAGAATTTCAGACAAGATGATAAGAAATTAACAATGGTTATTGTATTACATATTGTTATCTTGAAATTGGTTACTCAAATAAACAAATATAGGTATGTAAGAATGATCAAACAATTAGATATCCGCTGTTCCCCCCACAAAAGCAACAGAAGTTAGCAGTGTGATCATCTCAGCTTGCTTGTGAGTATATACATATGTATTTTCCTTCTTTCCTGTTTTCTCTTTTACCTCATCCCAGTTGTTCTTTTCTTTTGAGCAGTTTCTTTTCCCTTCACAATGTCTATTGTACCTTTTAGATTTTATTTACTCTTTCAGGTCCTTATACTAGGGAGAAATATGATATTTACACATGTGAGTTTTATGTATTTCACTTATGAGTATGGTCTCCAGTTGCATCTATTTATCTATAAAACCCTCCAGTTTATCTTTCTTTATAGCTGAGTAATATTCCATTATATAAAAATACCACCGTTTTATCCATTCCTCAGTTGATGGGCACTTGGGTTGATTCCATGATTTAGCTGTTACAAATTGCGCTGCTATAAACATGGGTGCACATACATTGTTGTGGTATGACATTTTTAGTTCTTCTGGAAAATACCCACGGGGGGTGTGGGAGACCACTGAGAGACCTGTGGTCTGCATCCATCTTATACCACTGAAAGACCTGCGGTCGGCATCCATTTTGTAAACTACCAGCCATATTGAGAGTTAAGTTCCAGTTTCCATATATGGTCAGTTTCCTGTAGTTTCCATGTATGGTTAGTTTCCTGTGACTTCTATATATGGTCAACTTCCTGTAATTACATAATATCGCCCGATGCTCTGACCACCCTCCCGTGATATCTGGACCTCCCTCCATTGCCTAGTTACCCGCTGACGTCAATCCCTACTCCTGCATGTATATAAGCCCAAGCTTTCCGCTCAATAAACGAGACTTGATCAGACTCCTGTCTTGTCTCCATTTCTCGTGTCCTTCTTGTCTTTTTCATCCTGCTCCCCCTCTAGAGCCTTCATTGACTACCTGCGGGTCGGGACAAGTGGTGCCCAACGTGGGGCACGAGTACAGGGGATCCAGCGAGGACAGCTGTTCTAAGAAGTCGTGCGCCCACCTCCGACGAGACTGGAGTAGAAGAGGATCGGTCCGGTGCAGGAACCTGCTGCATCTGACATACCTCGGTAAGGACAGCAACTATGGGACAAGCAATGAGTAAACATGAGATGTTTATTAAGGAGCTAGAGAAAGCTCTTCAGGCGCGAGGAGTAAAGGTTAAATATAAACAGTTATATGAATTTTTTGATTATATTAATGAAGTTTGTCCTTGGTTTCCTATTGAGGGAACAATTGATTCATCAAGATGGAAAGTAGTTGGTGATGCACTTAAGTCTTATTATACAGTTTTTGGGGTTGCTAAAGTACCGATAACTGCTTTTTCATACTGGAATTTAATTGATGATATTTTATCTGCCAAAAATTATGATACTACCATTGCTAATGTGGTTAAAACAGGTGAAATAATTTTACAACATGAGGGTTCAGAACAATCGGTAATTCAAAATCAATATATAGATAAAAAAGAAGCAATTCAAAATCAAAATGTAGATAAAAGAGATGAAGACCTTATGTCTTTTGATAGTGATAATGAGGACGATCAACCTAAAAAACTTGAGAACAATGAGTCCTCCATGACGGATATGAAAAAGATGGAACCCTTAAATTCAGGTTCAAACCAGTTTGAATCCGGTCTAAAACAGGAAGTTACATCTACTCCTCTTGATTTGAGAAAACCTAAATCTAAAATCACGCCCAGTCTTAGTGACTCATCGGATATGGGAGGAGCTAAGCCCAAAACCAAGTTATATCCTGATTTGTCAGAAATTTCAGAACCTAAAATGGAGGAGTCAAATGACAGTCATGATGATGTGGCAAAGATGGCTGAATATTGTGCAACGAAAATGGCTATTAGATGTTATAATTTCAATTGGCCACCTAATATTCAACGCCCTCCATCTTATAGTGCTAATCATAATGTTTCTCCATCAGCATATCCAGTTATTGATGATTCCACTAAAGAATTAAAAAATAATATTGAACTTATTAAAGAACGAATAAAATTACAGATAGAACAACAAGATCTTTTAATTCAACAACAAGATCTTTTGACTCAAGAGATAAAGATAAAAAAGGATCATCAAAATCTTATATCTCAATTAGATGAATTAAATATACATGATTCTAAAAAACGATTAGATATAAAAACAGATACCTTACAAAACTTAAAACCAACTGTAAAAGGTGTCATTTCAAAGTCTATTCCTCAAGTTAGTTCTCTTATAGATATGGATAAACTGGAAACATTTCCAGTAACTGAAACAACAAATGATCAAGGACAAGTTCTCTGTACTCTTCTTATTTTGGATTTTAAAATGATAAAAGAGCTCAAAACAGCATTGGCTCAGTGCAGAGCTACAGCTCCTTATACTACAGCAATTTTAGAATCTATTGCTGTTAATTGGCTTACTCCTGCAGATTGGTGTATATTAGCTAAAGCTACTCTCTCTGGAGGAGAATATCTTTTATGGAAATCAGAATTTGTGGATAATTGTAAAGAGTTTGCTAAACGCAATGCTCAAGCAAATAATGGATGGACTTTTGATATGTTGGTAGGAGAAGGCAATTTTGATTCCAAAGAAGCTCAAATGTTATATGATCCAGGACTATATACATAAATTCTTACAGCTGCAAATAGATCATGGAGAAAATTACCTTCTAAAGGAGATATGAGTTCTTCTCTTACTAGCATTAGACAAGGACCAGATGAGCCTTTTTCAGATTTTGTTTATCGCTTGCTTACTGCAGCCGGAAGACTTTTTGGAAATGCTGATGCAGGTACAGATTTTGTCAGACAATTGGCTTATGAAAATGCTAATGCTGCTTGTCAAGCTGCTATTCGGCCATATAGAAAAAAGACTGATTTAACAGGTTATATATGTCTTTTTCTGATATTGGAGTTGCTTATCAACAAGGTCTTGCTATGGCTGCTGCTAAAAAGAACATTTCAGTTAAACAATATGTGAAT
This sequence comes from Dinomys branickii, assembly GCA_004027595.1. Taxonomy (NCBI): domain Eukaryota; kingdom Metazoa; phylum Chordata; class Mammalia; order Rodentia; family Dinomyidae; genus Dinomys; species Dinomys branickii. Next base: position 31,592 of record PVLD010015430.1, on the reverse strand, counting down.
CTACGAAAGAAATGCTTTTCTTGTGGAGGAACAGGTCATTTTGCCAAAAATTGTAATAAAAGAAACAAAGATCCTGTTGATAATTCTAACACAAAAATGCCAGATATATGCCCTAGATGCAAAAGAGGTAGACATTGGATGAGTAATTGCAAATCAAAAACAGATATTGATGGTAATAAATTAAGTCTACATTGGATAAATGATTACAGATCACAATCAGAAACTGTAGACAAAGAATCAATTCCGATGCAGAGAAACGGATATTGGGGCCAGCCCCAGGCCCCCAAACCTGTACCCAAACCCAGAAAAATTTATGGGGCACTCAAATTTGTTCCACATACCAGCAATTCATCACAAGACAACAGCAATCCATTTCTGATCTCTACAGAGCCACAACAGACAGCACAGGATTGGACCTCAGTTCCACCTCCTACACAGTATTAACACCTGAAATGGGGGTTCAAGCTCTTCCTACAGGAATTTTTGGACCTCTGCCAAAGGATACTTTTGGTCTTATTATAGGAAGAAGTAGTTCTACTCTTAACGGTATTCAAGTTCTTCCAGGAGTTATAGATAATGATTATACAGGAGAAATTAAAGTTATGGCTTCTTCTCCTAAATTTATTAATACAATTCAAACTGGACAACAATTTGCACAATTGTTACTTCTACCTCTAATTCAGACACAAAATAAAATTGTCTCACAACAGAGAGGTAATAAAGGATTTGGCTCGTCAGATATATGTTGGGCAAAAGTTATTTCTACACATAAACCTCTCATGACTTTATGGTTAGACGGTAAAGAATTCTCTGGATTAATTGACACAGGTGCCGATGTTACTATTATTAAAAAAGAGATTTGGCCCAAAACTTGGCCTTTAGATGTCACTATGACTCACCTGCAAGGCATTGGACAAAGTCAAAACCCAGAAAGAAGTTCAAAATTATTAACTTGGAAAGATTTGGAAGGAAACAAAGGTAGTAAACAACCTTATGTTATATCTGGTTTGCCAGTAAATTTATGGGGAAGAGATTTGCTATCTCAACTTGGTATGATTATGGGGAGCCCTAATGATGTAGTTACTGCTCAAATGTTTTTTTTTTTTTTTTTTTTTTTGCGGTACTGGGGATCGAACTCAGGACCCTGCGCTTGCTAGGCAAGCGCTTATTCCACTGAGCTATATCCCCAGCCCTACTGCTCAAATGTTGAGAGGTGGATTTAAACCAGGTCAAAGCTTAGGCAAAAATAATACTGGAATAACAACACCTATAGAAACTACTCCAAAATTAGACAGAGCAGGTTTGGGCCATTTTCCATAGCGGTCATAGATAGTCCTGTGACTCATGCAGAAAAAATTACATGGTTATCTGAGGAACCTGTTTGGGTCGATCAATGGCCTCTGTCTTCTATAAAATTGATGGCTGCACAACAGCTGGTACAGGAGCAGCTTGAAGCTGGTCATATAATTCCTAGTAATTCACCTTGGAATACTCCTATTTTTGTCATAAAAAAGAAATCAGGTAAATGGCGATTGTTACAAGATCTTAGAGCAATAAATAAAACCATGATGTTAATGGGAGCTTTGCAGCCAGGTCTTCCATCACCTGTTGCTATACTTTTGGGTTATTTCAAAATCATTATAGATTTAAAAGATTGTTTTTTTACCATAACTTTACATCCTAATGATCAAAAGCGATTTGCTTTTAGCCTGCCTGCTACTAATTTTAATGCACCCATGAAAAGATTCCAATGGTGTGTTCTTCCACAAGGCATGGCAAATAGTCTTACTTTGTGTCAATCTTTTGTTGTTCTAGCTTTACAACCAATAAGAGATCGTTGGCCAGATATGTATATCATACATTACATGGATGATATCTTAGTGGCTGGTCAAAATGGTGGTAAAGTACTTCAATGTTATAAAGAATTACAGTCTGCTCTATCTGATAAAGGATTGCAGATTGCACCTGATAAAAGTTCAGCTTACAGATCCATATACATATTTAGGTTTTCAAATGAGAGGATCACAGGTTTTTTCACAAAATTTGGAATTAAGATTAGACAAACTTAAAACTTTAAATGATTTTCAAAAACTTCTTGGAGATATTAATTGGCTTATGCCCTATTTAAAACTTTCTAAAAGTCAATTAAAACCTCTCTATGACATTTTGCATGGAGATGCCAACCCTACATCTCCTTGTGCACTTGCACCTGAGGGTAGACAAGCTATACATAGAGTAGAAAAAGCTATTTTGTCTCAAGCAGTTACATTTACAGATTATAATAAACCTTTACAATATATCATTTGTAATACACCATTATCTCCAACTGCTGTTTTTTGGCAAACAGCGCCTTTAATGTGGATTTATTTACCTGTTACGCCTAAAAGAGTTATTGAGCCATATTATAAAATGGTATCTGATCTTATTATTTTAGGAAGGGAACAAGACAGATGTTATTTTGGTAAAGAACCAGATGTTATTATTCAACCTTATACTAAAGATCAAATTAACTGGCTTATGCAAACTACTGAGTTTTGGCCTGTTGCCTTGGCTTCTTATATAGGGCTTTTAGATAATCATTATCCTCCAAATAAGCCTATTGATTTTGCTAATAAGCATGAATTTGTTTTTCCTAAAGTCACCACACTTCATCCAATAAAGGATGCATTGTTAATATTTACTGATGGTTCTTCAACGGGCATAGCTGCCTATGTTTGTCATAATCAAAATTTAACAGTACAATTTCAAACAAATAGTTCTTCTGCCCAATTGACAGAATTACATGCTGTTATTGCTGTTTTTTCTGATTTTTCTGATCAGTCATTTAATATTTATACAGACAGTGCTTACATTGCACATTCTGTTCCATTATTGGAAACTGCTGGTCAAATAAAAACTGTTTCTAATGCTGGAAACCTATTTTGACAATTACAATCACTTATAACTAAGAGAAAATATCCTTTTTTCATTGGACATTTACGTGCTTATTCTGGATTGCTAGGACCTTTAGTCACAGGCAATCATAAAGCTGATTTAGCTACTCGCTTAAATACACTCTTTCTCTTGGCTGTTATCACCTCTACTGATGATGCTGATAAAGTTACCTTAGCGCAAAATACACATCACTTACATCATCTTAATGCACAAACACTCAGACTAATGCATAATATTACTAGAGAACAGGCTAGACAAATTGTTAAAAATTGTCCTTCTTGTGCCATACACCTTCCAACTCCTCATCTTGGAGTTAATACTAGAGGATTAATTCCTAATGCATTATGGCAAATGGATGTTACTCACATTCCTGAATTTTGTACACTCAAATATGTTCATGTAATTATAGATACTTTTAGTGGTTTTATTTTTGCTTCTCTTCAATCTGGTGAAGCTACTAGACATGTGATTAGTCATATACTTAATGCTCTTTCTGTCTTTGGATGTCCACAACAGATAAAGACCGATAACGGTCCAGGCTATTCCAGCTCTGCTTTTTCTAAATTTTGTAAACGTCTTAATATTCAACATATTACAGGTATTCCTTATAATCCACAAGGTCAAGGAATTGTGGAAAGAGTGCATCTTTCTATAAAACTTACTCTACATAAAATAAAAAGGGGCGAATGGTATCCCACAAGGGGGTCACTGTCATCAAGAAATATTCTTTCTCATGCTTTATTTATTCTCAATTTTTAAAATTTGGATGCCAATGGACAATCAGCAGCTTCTCGTTTTTGGCATATGGAAACACAAAAACAGTTCACTTCTGTGCTATGGAAAGACCCTATAACTAATTTGTGGCATGGTCCAGATCTGGTCCTCATTTGGGGCCGAGGATCAGTATGTATATATTCTAAAGAAATGAAATCTGCAAGGTGGTTACCAGAATGATTGATAAAACAAATAGATTCTAAACAACAAATACAAGATAAATTGAATGATGATTCTGAGGATGAAGAATTATCTTAAAGATATTAATATTTAGGATTATTGCATATATACTGTTAATGTATAATTGTAAAAATAAGCATAAGACCAACTGTCAGAAATTGTTATTAAAAGTTTTGTTTATGTCCTTAAAAATTAAGAAAACCCAAAAATTAAGATTCTGTTCAACCAGAGAGCTCCTGGTGGATACAGAATGTTCCCGAGGATGAGTGGTCTGGCCAACTGCCCGTTCTCGCCAAAAGGCCTTTAATGAATATTTTGGGTGTTATGATACTAAGGACATGAACAATAAAATAATAAATTAATATAAAAAATCTTTTATAAAACTGTTCTAAAATTTAAACTCAAATTTGATACAAACAAAATTATATAATTGACTGTATAACAAAAAGTTTAAGTATTCCATTACACCAAGCATTACAAACAGTTCTTTCAGATAATGGATTCAAAAAATTGGATTCTGGCATTGGTAATTTTTATCATCCTGTGGAAACTTTGTGATGGTGGTCTTGGATCTCCCTCATGGCAAGCAAGAATTGTAACAGCCAGACGAGGTAAGTTAGCCAAACAAGGCATGTTTGGTGCTCCATGTGATTGTGAGGGAGGTACTATTACAACCAAACCTGAACAATATACCAGTTATACAGATTGTGGTAATAAAATATCCTACTTAACATATTTGAAAACTATAAAAGGAGTTTTCATACAAAGCTATAAATGTTATTATAAGCCTCCAGTGGTACCCCATGGCCAACCAGGACTATGTCCTAAAGAATGTATTACTTACTATACTGCAATGCATTGTTCTTGTTATATATCAGTACAAGAATGTACAGGAATAGATAATAATGTATATTTTACAGCCATATTGCAGTACACTACCACTAATGCTCTTGGAGATGATTGGTCTAATATTCCATGGACTTGAAAAGCCATAAATATATACAGGCTTCATGCCGTGGTACTCCAGGTAAACCGGTGTGCTGGAATAAAACTGCTCCAATACATACTTCTGATGGTGGCGGACCACAAGACAAAATTAGAGAAACTAATGTACAAAAACGAATGGAAAATGTTATAAAACAAATATCTTTAAAATCTTTAAAAACTAATCATCATATTCTGACATTTTCTGAATTACAAGAAAATGATCTAAACGTTCAAACTTCAGATATTTTAATGGCTACTTTAATGGTTCTTAATGTGTCTAATCCAAAATTAGCTTAAAAATGCTGGCTATGCATAAATCAAGGTACATTCATACCTCTTGCTATTCCTTCAAATTTTACTTTACATAGTGTTTTAAATCCTACACATCCTGACTGCACCTTAAGTTTACCATTTAAAATTCAACCTGTAGCTGTTAAATTTATCTCCTGCATACAAGGAAGTTTTCAGAGCAACAAAAATGCAATTGATGTTGGATTCGTTACTTTTACTGACTGTGTTCAAACAATTACTTATAGTTCTTCTATTTGCCTTTCAAAAGGTCAAGTATTTGTCTGTGGAGGAAATCTAGTTTTTACCTTTTTACCTGATAATTGGACAGGATTATGCGTTATAGCTACTTTATTACCTGATATAGAAATTGTACCTGGGGATGAACCTATTCCTATTCCCAGCTTTGATTATGCTATAGATCATCCTAAAAGAGTTAAAAGGGTAGTTCAATTTATTCCTTTATTAGTAGGATTAGGAATTTCAGGAGCTCTAGTTACAGGTTCAGCAGGAATAGGAGTTGCTGTACATTCTTATAACAAGCTTTCTAATCAAATAGTTGATGAAGTTCAAGCTTTGTCTAGCGCTATTCAAGATATTCAAGATCAGATAGATTCTTTGGTGGAGGTAGTCCTCCAAAATAGAAGAGGATTAGATCTTTTAACTGCAGAACAGGAAGGGATTTGTTTGGCTTTACAGGAACGCTGTTGCTTCTATGTGAACAAGTCTGGCATCGTTCGAGACAAGATAAAAAGGCTTCAAGAAGATCTGATAAAGAGACGAAGAGAATTATTCGAAAATCCACTTTGGAGTGTGTGGAATGGAATTTTACCCTATCTTCTTCCTCTGTTAGGACCCTTAATTGTGATATTTATTAATTATTTTATTTGGACCCTGTATTTTCAGCAGATTTGTGGCTCTTATTAGACAACAATTTACTAACATGATGGATGCTATTGAAATGAAACGAATTCAGGTCCATTATCACAGGATTGATAGAGACCTCGAGAAAGCAAATCGTAATAATGCCCAGTAAGATCAATGGGCTTTTTCAGCTTTCTCACCTTGGTGTGCTGGACTGGATAGCCAGAGATGGGCAACTGGAGGCCCACGTGTATTATCAACTACCGCACAAGACAGGAACAAGGCCTTTTGCTGCCTTGGTTTCCAGTGATGGGTAAGGTATAGTTTGGTTCCACGTGAAAGCATCCTGACCTAAGATCGGCACAGTCCCCTCAAGGAGATTTGGTCTTTTTATAAATAAAATAAAAAAGGGGGACCTGTGGGAGACCGCTGAGAGACCTGCGGTCTGCATCCATCTTATACCGCTGAAAGACCGGTGGTCGGCATCCATTTTGTAAACTACCAGCCATCTTGAGAGTTAAGTTCCAGTTTCCATATATGGTCAGTTTCCTATAGTTTCCGTGTATGGTTAGTTTCCTGTGACTTCTATATATGGTCAACTTCCTGTAATTACGTAATATCGCCTGGTGTTCTGACCACCCTCCCGTGATATCTGGACCTCCCTCCATTGCCTAGTTACCCGCTGACGTCAATCCCTACTCCTGCATGTATATAAGCCCAAGCTTTCCGCTCAATAAATGAGACTTGATCAGACTCCTGTCTTGTCTCCATTTCTCGTGTCCTTCTTGTCTTTTTCATCCTGCTCCCCCTCTAGAGCCTTCGTTGACTACCCGCGGGTCGGGACAGGGGGAATAGTTGGGTTGAATAGGATCTCTAATCCTAGTCTACTGAGGAATCTCCAGACTAATTTCCACAGTGGTTGCACCAGTCTACACTTCCACCAACAGTGGAGAAGGGTTCCTTTTTCCCCACATCCTCACCAGCATTTGCTGTTGGTCGATTTTTTTTGTGACAGCCATTCTTTTTTTTTAATTTTAAAGAGAAAAAAACTAACAAAACAACAATGAAGACAAAAATAAAAACAAAAATAACACATGACCTCAAAACAAAATGATAAGAATTAACAGTGGTTGCTGCATTACATACTATTATCTTCTATGAAGTTGCTCAGTTCACCAGATGTAAGAATGCAAGATTCATCACACAGAGACAATAAATAATAATAATAAAAAACATTGGAAATGATACAGAGTTTCACCATACCAGATGGTAGGAATTCAACAATGGCCCTTATGTTGCATTGTTTGTCAATGTATAGTCAGTTTCTTTCAGTGACAGGTCCTGAGAATGAGGTGCAGGAGATGAAAAGAAAAACAACAGACAAAATTTTGGGATCAGGGTGCTGCAACCTCTAGGACTGAAGCCTCAACTATAATCTTCCTTAGTCTTTTATTGGGTACAAACAAAAAGCAGAAGCAGGGCAAATGGGAGGAATAATTAACAGGATTGGCCAGGACAATACAGCACAATTATCACAGCAATGAGACTTGACTTAGCCATTATGTTATCTCTTCGTGCATATCTCAGTAAGGCATGTAGTGTTGTCCCACTAGCTTTCCACAGCGACATAGGTCCTGCCATCATTTCCTTTTACACTAATGCTTTTGCTAGGCTTCCTCCAGAATCAAACAATCATGGCTTGGTCAAGCTCAAAGTCCCAAATAGGTAATATATTGAAAGGCAAACTACAGAATGTCCTTTTCCACAATTGTTTATGTATTTGTTTTTGTTATTTTGTTTTGTTTTCTGTTCTCTTTAAAATAAAAGACAAAGTTTATATGCATATACAAGGATACCTGGGGTGAGTGTATTGGTGATGTCTGTCATTTGTTGAAAGGAACAGTTAATGCTTAAAGTTTGCTTTTTTGTTGACCACTTTTGGATGCTTGTATCTGGTAATCAGAGAAAATGATGAGAGCCATTCTTTCTGGGGTGAGATGGAATCTCAGTGTTGTTTTAATTTGCATTTCTTAAATGACTAATGATGTTGAACATTTTCTCATGTATTTATTTGACAATTGTATTTCTTTATCTGTGAAGTGTGTATTCATCTCAGATGCCCATTTTTCGATTGGGTCTTTGAATATGGTGGGCATTGACTTTTTAAATTCTTCATATGTTCTAGATAGAAGTCTTTGTCTAAGGGACAGTTGGCTAAGTTTTTTCCCAATTTGTGGATTTTCTTTTTATTCTGGTGATTTTTTTTTTAGATGTGCAAAAACTTCAATAAGATGAGATCCCAGTTGTTGATTCTTCAAAGTATTTCCTGTGCAGTTTGTTTTTTGTTCATGAACTCTGTCCTACCCCTATGTCTTCAAGACTTTTACCTACTTTCTCTTATAGTAGGTTTAGTATTTCTGTTTTAATATTTAGATCTTTAATCTATTTTGACTTTAATTTGGTGATGGTGATAGACATGGTCTAGTTTAGTCTTCAGTATGTGTCAAACCAGTTTTTCCAAAACCATTTATTAAAGAGGCTCTCTTACTTCCAGTGAATCTGTTTGGCCCCTTTGTCAAAGTTAAGGTGGCTGAGTGTGTTTGTGGTCGTAACTGCATCTTCCAGTCTGTTCCACTGATCCTCAGGTCTGTTTTTTTGCCAATACTATGCTGATTTTGTAACAGTAGCTTTGTAATATAATTTTAAGTCATGGATTATGATTCTATCTGCATTTCCTTTGTTACCCAGGATTGCTTTTGCTATTCTGGGTCTCTTCTGGTTCCAGATGAATTTTAGGAATATTTTCTCCAGATCTGTGAAGTATACTAATGGTATTTTCATTAGGACTGCATTGAATCTGTACAAGAATTTTGGAAGTATAACCATTTTCACAATGTTGGTTTTTCCTATCCATGAGCAAGGAATATCTTTCCATTTTGTGAAATATTCTTTGGACTCTTCTTTCAGAATACAGTAGTTTTTGCTGTATAGATCTTTTACTTCTTTCTTAGATTGATACCTAAGTATTTCATTTTTGGATGCTATTGTGAGAGGTATGATTTCCTTAATTTGTCTCTCAGTGTGTTTGTTGTTTGTGTACAAGAATACTATTGATTTTTGAGTGTTGACTTTATTTGCAGCTACACTATTGCATTTGTTTATTAATTGTAGGAGTCTTTCACTGGTGTTTTTGGGGTCTTCCATGTAGAGTATCATGTTTTCTGCAAATAATGACAATTTCACTTCTTCCATTCCTATCTTTATTTCTTTTATATCTTTTCTAGTTGCTCTGGAGTAGTTCAGTATCTTTTACCTTGTTTGGGAAATTTTCTGCTATTATTTCAGCAAATATTCTTTTTATATCATTTGTGTTGTCTCCTGCTGTTTCACTGACTCCTATTACTTGAATATTATTTCATTTTGCCTCATCTTGCAGGTGTTGGATTGATTTTTCTTGGGTCTTTGATGATTTTATGAGATCCTTCCTTTCACGCTCATAAGCTGCCATGCTGTCTTCAAGGTCTGAAATTCTATCTTTGGTTTCATTTAAGCGGTTTTGCAAGCTTTCAATGCAAGTTTTCAATTCCTGGCAATCTCTTTGGACCTGATTCATTCGTGGTAATTCATTCCTAAATTGCTCTTGTAATGTTAAAAACCCTAGAAAAAATAGGAATAGATGGCCTCTACCTCAATTTAATCAAAGCCATCTATGACAAATGAACAGCCAACATCATACTACATGGACAAAAACTGAAAGCTTTCACTTTAAAGACAGGAACAAGACAAGGATGTCCACTGTCACCACTCCTAGTCAACATACTTCTGGAAGCATTAGCCAAAGCAATTAGACAAGAGAGGGAAATAAAAGGAATAAGGATAGGAAAGGAAGAAGTAAAACTATCGCTATTTGCAGATGACATGATACTTTACATGGAAGACCCCTAAAACTCCACAAGAAGATTCCTTCAGTTAATTGACAAATTCAGCAGAGTAGCTGGATTCTAAGCCAACACCCAATAATCAATAGCATTCCTATACACAAACAACAAACAGACTGAGAGAGAAATTAAGGAAACCATACCTTTTACAATAGCATCCAAGAAATTGAAATATTTAGGAATCATTGTAACAAAAGAGGTAAAAGATCTTTTCAATGAAAACTACAGTGCTCTGAAAAAAGAGATAGAAGAGGATTTCAATAAATGGAAAAACATTCCCTGCTCATGGTTAGGAAGAACCAACATTGTGAAAATGGCCACACTACCAAAATTGTTGTACAGATTCAGTGCAATTCCCTTTAAACTACCATCAACGTACCTCACAGATCTAGAGAAAACATGCCTTAAGTTCATCTGGAACCAGAAGAGACCCAGGATAGCAAAAGCAATTCTGAAACACAAGGTCAAGTCAGGTGGAATCACAATCCCTGACATGAAATTATACTACAAAGCTACTGTAATAAGATCAACCTGGTACTGGCTCAAAAACAGACCTGAGGATCAGTGGAACAGACTAGAAGATACAGTCACAACCACAAATACACTCGGCCACCTAATATTTGACAAAGGGGCCAAACAAGCCCACTTGAAGAAAGATAGCCTCTTCAATAAATGGTGCTGGAAAAATTGGCTTGCCACTTGTCAAAGACTGAAAATAGACCCAAGTCTATCACCATGCACCAAACTCAACTCAAAATGGATCACAATTCTCAATATTAAAACAGAAACACTGAATCTATTGGAAGAGAAGGTAGGTAAAAATCTTGAAGACATAGGAGTAGGCAGAGAGTTCATGAACAAAAATGAAACTGCAAGGGAAACACTTCCAAGAATCAATAACTTGGACCTCATCTTACTGAAAAGTTTTTGCACATCTAAAGAAATCACCAGCAGAATAAAAAGAAAACCTACAGACTGGGAAAAAAAAATCCTAACTGGCTGTCCCTCAGACAAAGGCCTTCTATCTAGAACATACAAAGAATTAAAAAACTTGAACCTGTCCAAATTCAAAGACCCAATCCAGAAATGGGCATCTGAGATTAATACACACTTCTCAGATAAAAAAATACAAATGGCAAATAAATATTTGAGAAAATGTTCTACATCTTTAGTCATTCAAGAAATGCAAATAAAAACAACATTGAGATTCCATCTCACCCCAGTAAGATTGGCCAGCATCAAGAAATCATCCAATAACAAATGCTGGCGAGGCTGTGGAGAAATAGGAACTCTGCTGCACTGCTGGTGGGAATGCAGACTGGTGAAACCACTGTGATCGGTTTGGAGATTCCTCAGCAAACTGGGTCTGGAGGTCCTACTCAACCCAGCTATCCCCCTTCTGAGGATTTTCCCAGAAGATCTGAAAACAGCATATCACTGTGATATATGTGCATCCATGTTTATAGCAGCACAATTTGTAATAGCTAAATTATGGAAACAACCCAAATGTCCATCCGCAGAGGACTGGATTAAAAAACTGTGGCATTTTTATATAATGGAATATTATTCAGCTATAAAGAAAGACAATCTAGGGGCTTTTATAGGCAAATGGTCACAATTAGAGACCATACTCGTAAGTGAGGTAAACCAGATGTGCATGTGTAAACAGCATATAGTATCATTAGTGTAGGAACCTGGAGGTGAGAATATAGATCGGGAGGTATGAAGGGACACTGCTCAAGGGTAGAGAGCAATCGGGATGAAGGGAAGGCGAGGAGGAAGAGGAGGATAGCTGAGTAGGTATATATGTATGTGTGGGATGGCTGACATGGTTGCACTGTTGTCTCATGTCATATTGATGTGGGAAACAATCGGTGATTAGTTGTTTGATCAACCTTGTATGTCTATTTATATTGTCCTGAGAATACACTTTGAAGCTACCAATGTGTAATACAACAACCATTGTCGATCCGCTGCCACCTGTAGTTCGGTTTTTGTACTGTTCTTGTGCCGCTGTGTGTATGTTTGTTAGTGTTTTTGTTCTTTTACTTTTAAAATAAAAAATAAATAAATAAAATAAACACTATGTACAATCAAACAAAAATGTACAGACGACCTACAGGAACCTGTGTGGTGCAATGAAAGCAGTTCTCAGAAGGAAATTTAAAGCAGTGAATTCCCACCTCAGGAAAACAGAACAAGCACAAATAAACAATCTTATCATGCACCTCAGGTTCCTAGAAAAAGAAGAACAAGTCATTCCCAGAGCCCAAAGAACACAGGAAAATATAAAGCTCAGGGCAGAAAGTAATACAATGCAGACTAAAAAACAATACAAAGAATTAATGAATCAAAGAGTTGGTTCTTTGAAAGAATAAATAAAATAGATAAACCCCTATCCAACTGTCTTGGTTACTTTTTTCTCGTTGCTGAGACAAAATGTCCAACACCCAAAATGAAGGAAGGAAAGATTTATTTAGCTTATAGTTCATGGAGGTCTCAGTCCACACTTGGCTGGTTCAGACGCAGAGTGGCACAAGGCAGAGGGCAAACTGTTCATGGCAGCAGAGCACAGCAAAAGCAACCAGCAAAAAGGGAGGAATGGCTGCAAGCAGCCTCCCTCCTTCCCCTACATTGCAAACAGGCTATTCCCACCCATGGGGCATGCAGCTCTCACACAGTCTCCATGCCTTCCTCTTCCACAGGCTCAGGATGTATACAAAGTAAGCACCCTGGCTTCCTGCTAAATCACTTAGCCAAACCTCCAGACTCCCCAAATTGACACAATGTATCAACCATAACATTCCACCCCGTGTCAACTTGGCAACCAGACACATTTCTTTAAACCAGTTTCCAGACACAAAGACATGCATATATTAGAATCATAACACCAACCTTGTCAAAATAGGAAAGAAAAAACTGAGATACATGCAATAAGGTATGAAATGGGTAGAATCACTACAGATCCTGAAGGAATTTAGAAGATCATCAATACCGTCTTTGAAAATCTTTACTCTCATAGGATGGAAAACACAGAGGAAATGGACCTATTTCTAGATACATATGCACTACTAGAGCTGAATGAAAAGATATAAAACTCCTGAATAACTCAATATCAGCCAGTGAAAATCAGAATGTAATAAAAAGCTTGCCAATGAAAAAAAGTCCAGGTCCTGATGGATTCACGGATGAATTTTATAAGCCATTTAGAGAAGATTTAACACTAGTTCTACTCTGACTCTTTAATGAAGTTGAAAGGGAAGGAATTCTCCTCAACTCATTCTTAGAGTCAAGTATTATCCTGATACCAAAATTAGAGAAAGACCCAATGAAAAAAGAGAACTACAGGTCAATCTCCCTAATGAATATAGATGCAAAAATTCTCAATAAAATACTAGCAAACAGAATACAGCAAATCCTGAAGAACATTATACACTATGACCAAATGGGATTCATACCAGGAATGCAGGGATGGTTCACTATATGCAAATCAATCATTATAATGCACCATATCAATAGAGCCAAAGACAAAAATCACATGATTATCTCAGTTGATGCAGAAAAAGCTTTTGATAATGTCTAACACTTAGTCTTCTTTGGGAGGGTCTTTCTGAAGCATGATAAAAAAATACTATGAAAGCTGGTGCCTAGTGTCATACAACCAAAAGGTGGCAGACTCATGAAAGTATTACTGTGATCTCATTCACCTTATGCACCATATCTGGCACCATGTGAATTCTGGCTCTCATCCAAAATCAAAGCAACTATGAAAAGTAAACTTTTAGGGATAGGGATATATATAGCTCAGTGGCACAAGTGCCTGCCTGGCAAGTACAGGTGTTGAGTTTGATTCCTGATACCAAAAAAAGAAAAATAAAGGTAAATATTTACTTTTGAATCAATTTAGGATAAAGTAACCATGACAACTCAATTAAAGACACTCCTGTGAAAGGATTCAGAATCGCTTCAGAAAATAGAAAGAACAACGGGATAAGTGAGATGAGTATTTTCAGGGGAATTAATGGTAGTGTATGTTTCATTATAATACATTTATTAAAATTTAAGCACTTATTTTAAATAATACTTTATTATTTAATATTATCACTGTTTGGGCCTACTCTAGCCTCTAGCCTACTTTCTATTTCTACATATTTTTTACAGATTGACATTTTGTGGACATTTCATATAATTAAAACTTTACACTTTGTGTTTTTATTTCTATGTAGCATAATACCGTTAATTTCACATGCCTCTGAATATAACTGCTGCCACTGTGTAAGCATGGTCGTTAAAGAACCTTAGGACAGACTCACTCTGCCAGTTATGCTACACTTATTCTGAAGTCCCAGGTGGAAGACAGTACACTGCTTTGGTAGCTTCTGCACTTAAATACCACACTGGCTTTCATCCCAAGAACTTAGTGAAAGAACAGCAAAGCAAAAGCAAAGTAGGCAGAAGGAAAGAAATAATGGCCAAATGGAAATCAACAAAATTGTATCCAGAAAATGATAAAAGAATCAATAAAAATAAAGCTAATTTAAAAAGTATAAAGATAAATCTCTATTAAAATTGACAAGAAAAAAGAAGAGGAGAGACAAACAAATGATATTGGGATACAATATTACTAATATCAGATCTTTCAGGCATTAACAGAATAAAAGAATACTGGAAAGAAATAAACACCCATAAACCTAACAATTTAGATGAAAAGATAAATTCCTTAGAAACAACAATATATCACAGCTCTCTCAGTATGTAACAGAAAAGCTAAGATAAAATGTTTCCATAATGCATATTAGGTAAAGATTTGAATTCAGAACAAATACAGAATTATCTAAGCTTAAAATTGAGGAAATAAACAGCCCAATTAGAAAATGAGCATAACATGAGCAGACACTTCTCCAAAGAAGATACTTAGATGGCAAACATGCTCACAATCAAGTGCTTAACTTCAGTAGTCATTAATGAGATCAGTTGTATAAGATGTAAATCAAACCATTAAAAGATAATTATACCTACCAAAAAACTAAATTAAAAACATCTAACAATAACGAATATTGATAATGAATCTCATGTAGACCCTAGTGGGAATTAAAATGTTACAGTATAGTCAATATGGAAAATAGTTTTGCCTGTTTGTAATGAAGTTAAAAGTATGTTAATTCATGTCATGGTCTTAAAAATTCATAATAGAATAAATAAAAATGTATTCAGTCTCCACACAAACATCAAAATCAGGAGTGTTGGTGCATGCCTATAATTGCAGCACTCTGAAAAGTGGGGACAGTATGATCACAAGTTCAAGCCTGGCCTTGGCAATTTAGTGAGAACCTGGTTCAAAATTTTTAAATATAAAAACAAAAATTTGAGCATAAAAACCATGTTTAGTCTCCAGTACCAAAAGCCAAAAAAGAGGAAAGAAAAGGGAAGGAGGGAAGAGAACGAAGGGAAAGAGGAAAAAAAGTCTTTTGCTATTCATCTATTTTAATAGCCAAAAATCAGAAACAACTTACTTGATTAAAGTAAATGTTTTGGCCCTGAATCAAGGCCCACGGTTTTCTGAAGCTGATGGTTTCAAATAGGAGCCTAAAGTGGTATCTTTCTATGGTCTGTTGGCTATTTCAGAACTTTAGAAATGTAATGGTCAATTCATTAGAAAGAAACAAATAACTGAATAAATTTTAAGCCAGGTGCTGTAATCATAGGCCTTGAGAGGGTGAGGCATGAGGAGTGCTGTGAGTTTGAGGGCAGCCTGAGCTACATTAAGTGAGTTTAAGGCCAGCTTGTACTGCATAGCAAGACCTGTCTAAAAAAAACAAAGACAGGCAGTTCTGCTGTGGCTTGCAGAATGCCTGGGTGCATGAAGCCACTGGGAGCGGTCCTGCTGCAGGGCATAGGTGAAGCAGCCATGGACCATGCAGTGACACCACTTGGGGCATGGAGCCACCACAGGACTTGCAGGACCATGTGGTTCTGCTGCACAGGGCGCACAGAGACACCCTGGGCCCCACAGCCCCTTCCCCGCCCCGGGATCTCTCTCCCTTGGCTGCCGCCCCCGATGCTGGCCCTCCAAGATCCTAGGTGCATGACCTGGAAGAGGAGCAACAGCCACGGGTCAGTGAGAGTAGCCAGGTCAACAACATACTGAAAGGCTGAGGCTTGCTACTAATATGAGCGCTGAGAGGGACTCTATACTGCTTGCAAATATGAACTTTGTATCAACCCATAGAGACAAGATATATGAAAAACAGCAGTCCTGGAGATCGAGAGATGACAACATACTCTAAGACCTGAGAAACTCCTCCAATTGTTTCTTGAAACTACTAACTAAACTTAGTACACACCCTGAACTACCTCAGTGAGCACAAGTGGGGGAGACTTGACACCACTTATGCTGGCATCAAAGGATTCAAAGTGAGAATTCAAACTCTCACAAGGAGCAAACAAGACTCCTTCCGGAAAAACAGCTCAGGCAGCTACCATGGTGCAGTTAGAGGAAGAAAAGGAGGAGAAAGAGGGAGTCACCACTCCATACACACCCTCTGCCCACACCCTTATTACTACGCTCACAGCTTCAGCTTTGGAAGCCTGTACTAATGGAAACCTCCTGACTTGGCAAGAGGAGAGCGAAGTTCCAATAACTGGACCAAAACTGGTGTGGAAGAAGCCCAGCCTGGAAGGCAACCAGGAAATCAGCAGAGAAGGATCCTCCCATAGGATCACCACCCAGACACTGGACTATAACAACATGAGAATGACAAAATGGAGAGAGGTGGGTCCCGTGGTACCAGGAAGGTTTAAAAATGAGAATCAAGTCAGGGGACTCCCTGAAGGCTATATGGGGACCCTGAGGTCTTGGACCGGGCCCTCGGGAGTGCATCGTTGGGTCAGCACCTGGAGGTCTGTGGGGGTAACCCTGCCGACTCCACTGAGCCTGCGGGAGTGCATCATAGGGGTGGGGCAGAGCCTGGAAGTCCTCGGGGCAACCCCAAGAACTCAACCAGACCTCCGGGAGCACCTTGTTGGAGTGGAACCCTGAGGTCTGTGGGGGCAACCCTGAGGATCGGTCTGGGCCCCAAGGAAGGCCTCGTTCAGGTGGAACCCAATGGTCTGTGGGGGCGAACCCATGAACTAGTCTGTGTCTCTGAGAGCCCCTCACTGGGGTGAGCCTGGTGGTGCTCAGGGGTGACCCCCGAGAACTCAACTGGGCCCAAGGGATCTCCTGGTTGGGTCAGAGCCCAGCAGTGCTTGGGAGCGACCCCAAGAACTTGACCGGGCCTCCAGGAGCCCCTCGTTGGGGCAGAGCCCAGCGGTCTGTGGAGGCAACCTCACAGACCAAACTGGGTCCTCAGGAGTGCCTCACAGAGGTGGAGCCAGGTGATCTGTGGGGTCGACCCCGAGGACTTGACTGGACTCCCAGGAGGGCCTTGTTGAGGTGTGGCCCAGTGGTCCTCAGATGTGAACCCACAGACTGGACTAGATCCCCAAGGGCCTTGAGGGCTTATCAATCGGGTATGACCACAGTATATTTGGTTCCCTGCACATGTACCATTTTTGAGGATGGGTGCTTTTCCACCTAGTGCCATAGTAATTTGAGTGCATCCATGTTTGCTACAGCATAATTTGAAGCAGCCATGTACCTTCCCAATGTCAGAGCCTGAGGGAGTAAATAAACCAAAAAGTACAGTTGTTGTCAGAGGGAAGACGATTGGTTGGGTGGGAGAACAATGGAGATGAGGGTGGAGAAAACTGATTAATCGAATGTGCCATCATTTGTATAACTGAGTAACAATAGTGAAGACATCATTTTGTAATACAGCATCCATTTTTAATTCCCCAATATCTGCTCTATAATTCTGTGTTTCCTTTATCATTTATGTGTTATATGGATTTATAACTAAGAAAAGCGAAGATAACATTATGAAATACAACAGCCATTGTTAATCCCCTACTATCTTCTGTAAAATTGTGTATTTCCTTCATTGTTTTTGAGATAACTGAGTAACAAATATGAAGACGATGTGTAAAACAGCATTCATTGTCAATCCCCTACTATCTTCCCCATAATTTGTGTATTTCTTTATTGTTTTTGTGTTATTCAAGTTTATATTCTCTTATCTTTAAAATAAAAAAGTAAATGTTTTCTGATCTACTGAGAACTTACAGAAAAATAATAAAGAATTCCTTAATTGGTGATAGGATGTGCTATATGAGTGCTTACTCCGTCATCTTACATGGTGTTGATGTGTCATTGTCATACTGAAGTAAGTTCCAAGAGTAGGGAATGGAAGCAAAGGTAAAGCCCTGCAGGTTTTGCTAAACTCCTTCAATTTGCTAAAAATCTTTACATTGTTTCCTAGACTACATTGCAGTATCTTACATTAAGAACATTAAATCAAGTTCTAGGGAATCCAAGTGGATGATTACATCTTGGAACAAAGAATAAGTATTTCTTTGTCCAAGAATAATTTATATTGCCCTGGGATGTTTGCCACTAACCTCCACAGTTTCAAGAAGGCTCTGGAGAATTGGTGTACAGTAAGGGATACAGAGGTATTCAAAGGGTATGGGAGTAAACTTCATGAGTAAGAATATTGTCTTAATTACTTTTCTCTCATTGCTGAGACAAAATACCTGACCATCAAAATTAAGGAAGGCAAAGTTTATTTAGCTCACAGTTTGTGGAGGTTTCAGTCCATAATCAGCTGGCTCTAAGGCAGGATGGCAGGGCACAGGGGAAGAGCACAGTTCAAGGTGGCAGAAGACAGCAAAAACAACAAGAACAAAAGGGTGAAGCAAGCCTCTTTTCCTCCCTTCTGTTGTATGCTGGCTATCTGCCCTCAGCACCTCTGTGCCCTCCTCTTCTACAAGCTCAGAATGTTTACAAAGTGAGAACCCTGGCCCCCTAATGAATCACTTAGTTAAGCTTCTAAACTTCTCAGTTCTCAAACTGACACAATGTATCAATCATTACAAATATTCTTACTCAGCATTAATCATAGAAAGTAAAATGATACAACAAAAAATATATGACATTGCCAGGTAAGGCCATTAATCTTTTCAGATGAGACTGTGCAGTGGAAAAAAAACCACTGAGCCAAGACCTCCTGGAGTTCCATCCTAGTTCAGTCCCTAAGAAGAAGGTACTGTCTCTCTCATTATTAGTTTTCTCAATGAGTACATGAGGTGGGGGATGTAGGCACCATGCTGTCATGCTGACCATTCAGTATAAGCACCTATGGTCTTCCTAGTTGCCTTACAAAGACTCAATACTTACACATACACATATTTAAGATTCTTTTATTGCAACTACACAAGCAAAGCAGTCTTAATGTAGAAATCATATTTATAATTCATAAAGACAGTTGTATATTTTGATTTCACCCTGTTTTAATAACACATATTTGATTGCTTTAAAAGTGAGTTTTCAATTATATATCTGCTCTACAATTATTTAATGCAGAGAGCCATTACCTTGAAGTCAAGTACATTTGATCCTCTCTGTCACCATTTTTTAACTACTGTGGATTCAGCCTGTCATATGATTCTGCAGCAATGTCTGAGAGCAGCAGTTATAGGGTAACACCAGACCCATGTCTGTGGAAAAAGCAGCCTACTTTCAAATAAAATGTGTAAGTGATATACGCCTGTCAAGGAGGAAATAGAATTTTACATTATTGTATGCTAATTTTAGAAACCATTAGAAGTACTTTTATTTGAACCTCGTTGATGTATAGTCAGCAGAGAGGCAATAGTGAACTATTGTTTCAAAAGCTACAAATCTCACCGAAGTCCTTGATATGGTATGGAACAAAGCTTTGGCTTTGGCATACAAAGCATTCATTTGAATGAATTTTTCTGTAGCCTACAGTGTGCGTTAAGGGGAATGTGACTCATTTTGAAGTAATTATTACTATGTCCTCTTTTCAAAACTAGCAACATTACTTTATTTATGTTTTAAAACCTAAAAATTAATGTAAGATATGCAGAAGATGTGAGGAATAATAAATAAACATGTACTTATAACCAATTTACCTAAGACAGAAAACCTGTTTGAAAGTTTCTATTGGCCGCTCACTTTGATCATCTTGTTTATTATTTCCATTGTTTTTTTACACTGAATATTATAAAATAAGATATTGTTTTGGTGTATTATGTTAACTTCTAATAATTGGAACCATACTACATATTATTCTGCAATTTGCTTTTCGTGCTCATTCTTGTGATGAATTTCACTTTATTTTTACTGTTTTATTTTATCTTATTGTAAAATTAGTTAAGAAAATTCACTAATTTATGTTGATTAGATCTGTATTTTCTCATTTTTTGATAGTACAATAAAAACAGGTTTGACTACTTGCAGGCTTTTAATTGCTAATACACAGTAATCAACAACCACAACTTAAAGGAGGAGAGATATATTTTAGACTCCATTTTGTAGAGATTTCAATTCATTGTCAGTTGGCTCCAAGGTAGGGGCATGAAAAAGAAGGGTTGATGATGTCATGAAATGGTGAAGGAAGGGGTGGGAACTAGGTCCCTTCCAGTACATGTCCACAGTGACAGGCCTCTGCTGACCAGACCATACCTCCTAACAACAGGTCATTGGTTAATCCATCAGGGATGACTAATGATGAACCCACTGGTAAGCATCATGTTCCAGTGATGCAGTCACTGCCAAAGCCACACCTTTGAGCACATGAGGCTTTGGCCACTGTCTTGATTACTCTTCTCTCATTGCTGAGACAAAATATCCAACACCCAAAATGAAGGCAGGGAAGGTTTACTTAGCTCACAGTTTGTGGAGGTTTCAGTCCATGCTTGGCTGGCTTCAAGGCAGAGTGGCACATGGCAGAGGACAACAGTTCATGTCAGTGGAAGTTAGCAAAAGCAACAAGAGCATAAAGGAGAGCAGCAGAAAGCAGAGCTCTTTCTCTCCCTCACATTGTATGCACTTGACCTGCCCCAGAGCGGGTGTTGCACTCACACCCATAATCCCAGCACTGGACCATGGATCAAGCAAAAACTTTAGCAGCCCACCCCATGACTGCATGTATCTTTGGGGGGACATCTAGACACAAATGATATCAGGAAGATATCTAGGTATAAACCATAACAGATATATAGAGTGGAATTTCTATATCAAAATATACACCTTGCCCTCCCATAGTGGCTGTTGGGATCTAGGTGAACAGCATGGGAAGGCACAGAGAGTGACCTGCAGATGCTGGATCCAGGTGAACAGCATCACAAGAAAGTCCAGAGACCAGCCCTTCCCATTGAGGCTGCTGAGATCCTAGTGAACAGTGCAGGAAGGCTAAGTGACCACCCCTCCTTTCCTTACTGCTGGGATCCAGGTGAACTGTGTGGGAAGACATAGATTTGTGGCAACATCAGCCACATCGTAGGAACCTCAGCCAGGGTGGGGTGCACAAGATGGACAGGGAGACTAGTGGCATGAAACTCTCAGAAACAACAGTAACAACATGAGCCAACAGGTGGTAAATTAAGTGAACCAGCATTGTACTTGGGAATGAAGACACATAGAATAGAAGTAGCTGGATGAAGCTTCCCCTTTTCTCTCTTCTCTTTTGTTTTTCTTATTTTTATTTTTTATCCTTTCTAAATGGCTGGAAAGTCTAGCTATAAAAAAACTAATCCAATCCCCCAAAACTACAGAACAAATTCACATAATCCCTTGCTTACTCCTCCATTTTCCCCCCTCTTCTTTAGTTTCCCAAAGCTTGCATGATCATCCTTTGTCCTCCAGCTTGGCATCTACTTTCTTTTCACTTATCCCTCTTTATTCACTATCTTTCTTAAATTTCCCCACCACAAGACAAAACCACTCTACCAAAGGAAAGCATTTTCCCACAAGCTCCCAATATATGGTCAGTTCCATAATGTAATTGTAGATTTTTATCCTGTGGTTAAAGGTACAAAATTAAGTTACCACAGTTTGTCAGTTTCTAAACTGTGCTTGATGCTATTGTTATTTCTAATCATACTATTTCAGTTAAGATGACATATCTGTTTTTAATCACTTGTTCTCACATCTATAACAATACCAAGAAGCTCAGGGGTTATAAACTCACAGACCAAAAGACTGGAGATGTAGCCAAAATGATACCAACATCTCACTCTTAATTAATAGGAAATGTAGGCTCTTGGGACAGAGAAAAATACCAAGGAACACCTAAACACAGAAGACATCCCTGAAGAACAAACTTTACCTAGAGAGGTGATAAAGCTACTTACTATAAAAACTTCCAAGGATGAACACACACACACACACACACACACACACACACACACACACAAACTTTTAAAATAGAAAATGAAAATATACAGAGCATAACGCAACCTCAGACCTCCCTCTCACCCAGATTAAGTCCAGGACACAAGATAGGGGGAAATGGAAGACACACATCTGATATTTCTGAAATGGTAACAACTGAAGTAAAGAAACAAATCCATGACTATAGCAGAAATCAGATTGGAAATAATCTCACAGGTAAAAAAAGTGGCAACATTTATAAAGGAATTGCTGAACAAACCTGGAACAGAGATAGATAAAAATAGATGTTGCTAGGAAGAGAATGGAAATTCCATGAATGCTCAATATCAGAAAAAAATAGAATGTGTGAAATGGGTTCAAGCAGATATCCAGGAAATTAAAAATTCCATTGAAAGGTGGCAAAACTACTTGAACAAAACTGAAGACAGACTTTTGGACTTTGAAACAGGATCTTAGCTAGTGATCATGAAAGGAAAAAATTACTTGAAAAAAATCAAGAAATAACAGTTCAACAGCTGTAAGATGATATAAAGAAAAATAATATAAGAATAATTGGTGTAAACAGCAAGCAGGAGTCAACGAAAATGACATTAAAAGACTACTTTTAGACGTAATAGCAGAACATTTTCCAAGCATGGGAAAAAATCAGAAATATAGATAAGGGAAGCATATAGAACTCCAATTAGCCAGTATCAAAATAAATATATGCGCAATCATATAATAATGACAATCCCAGAAATTCAGCACAAGAACAGAATATTAAAATCTGTTAGGGAAGAGAAACAGATCACCTATAAAGAGAAGCCCATCAGAATTATGGCCGATTTCTCAACACAAACCCTTGAGTCAAGAAGAGCTTGCAGTAAAGTATTCCAAATCAGGAAAGAAAAAATCTTCCAACCCAGATTGTTGTATCCTGAAAAAGTATTTTTCAAAATTAATAAAGAAGTAAGATACTTCCATGACAAGGAACAACTGAAGAAATTCATGACTGCCAAACCAACCCTACAAAGAGTACTGAAAGATTCTAGAAAGAGATAAAAATGACCACAATTCCAAGAACAACATAAAGAAACCACCAAACAGGGCAAGCAATGAAATGCAGGGAAAAAGTAGAGAACCAACAGCCAGAAAATAACATGACAAAGATAAGCCAATACATAACTGTTGTAACAAACAGTGTAAATGGACTCAACTTGTGGCAAGGATGCTTATTAAATTGAGTCACCTGTGGTGGCTGGATGCAGAGATAAGCACTTTTATTGGGGCCCAATGGTGGGCACCCATTACATGACTGAGCATTGACCCTGAAGGGCAGGAAGGGAGAATAGATATACAGTTCCAGTGCCAGGTCTAGTTCTGGGTCTATGGGGCAGGCTCATATGATTTAGTGCAGCTGTAGAAAGACTACAAAGCATGGGTTTAGCTTGTGACAAACGAACAAGGTGTTTGACATTTTACATAGGGGAAAGCAGTCTTATGACAGAGTGTGGGGTGGTATAGGGTTAGCTAACTATGACAACATTTATAAGAAAAGAACTGAAGGAAACAGAAACCTAAGCTTTAAAATGTCACAGAACACAAAATGGCATCGGTTTAGTTTTCTTTACAATATCATTCCCCCCTCAAGGACAGTCTCTTCTTATTAAGCTAATGAGGTGCCCTTAAATTTAGAGGTTGATACCCAGGATTTTCTGCCAATATCAGAAGTTGTACCTGGTCTAGCACAAATTCTCTTTCTCACCTTTTTGACTAGGCAGGGCCCAATCATAAGTAAGGCTATACAGATCATCCAGGGTCCAGCCAGACTTGTCAGTAAAGAAGTTAGGTAGGGATTGCAATTGTGCTCATGGACCGTGGATAAAGTCTCTCTGATGATTCCAGACTTATTGGCATAAAAACGGCATTTTAAAATAAAATCACAGTGGGGTTGCTGGTGGTACTGGGTGAGGGTCTGGCTCTGAAATGGGACCAGGTGTGGGCAAATTGTCCTGAAGCCCAAGACCTGAATTTATGGGGGTGCAGATTGAGGTCCAGATGACTTACAAACCTTAATAAACATTTTTTGTTTCATCTCTTAAAATATAAAGTGTAACTCATTTGTGAAGTCACAGCCATTAGCCTGGTCTCCTGGGCAAAAATAAATACCAACCAACCAGGTTTATCTCATCTCTTGACCATTTGTTAGGGCCCCAAAGGCAGGAAAGTCTCTTTATTCTAGTATGGGTCAATGAATCTCAAGGGATGTGACCCTTCCCAGCCAAACAATCTCATTTAGAACCACTCCCCCAATGTCTGAGTCACTGTGAACTTTTAAACCAGTTTCATGGTCTGAACTGACCACAGACCAGAGGGAGAGTTGGAAGAGGTTGACATGGATGGTCAGCTTGATGCTGGTTGGATGGTCAACTTGATGCTGGTGCTGTCTCTCTCTTGAGGTGCAGATGCCATCCTGTTCTTGGTAGGGTTGGCTCACCAGGTAGTGTTGGTCTGATTCCAGTCCATCATTTGACACAAGATTGATGGATCCAGGGAACAAACCCTGGACACTAAGAGCAGTGTTGTTGGATATGATGACTTCCTAGGCCCTCCACCTAGGCTGGATGGGGCATCCTTCCAGTCCTTGACAAAAGCTCGGTTTCCAGGCTGGAAAAGATGCACAGGTATGTACAAAGGGGTTTGGGTGTCCTAAGATGGTCTGTTCTAGTTACTCCAAGACTCAATGAAGTGTCTTCATCTGCTGATAAAGGTCAATTGACCCAGTTGTTTGGAATCCTTTTATCATGGGCATCAATGGGGGAGGCCATCTATTATGGTTGATACATGTGTCAACTTGGGGAGTCTAGAGGTTTGGCTCAGTGACTCAGCAGGAAGCCAAGGTGCTACTTTGTACACATCTTGAACCTGTGGAAAAGGAGGACATGGAGATTGTGTGAGAGCTGCATGCCCCCTGGGTGGGGGTAGGCTGGTTATAATGTAAGAGAGTAAAAGAGGTTGCTTTGCTGCCATTCCTCCCTTTTGCTGGTTGTTTTTGCTGTGTTCTGCTGCCATGAACGTTTGCCCTCTGCCATGTGCCACTCTGCCTCTGAACCAGCTAAGTATGGGATGAAACCTCCACAAACTTTAAGCTAAATAAACCTTTCCTTCCTTCATTTTAGGCATTGGGTATTTTGTCTCAGCAGCAAGAGAAAAGTAACCAAGACACCATCCAGTCATGATCTCAAAGGGCATGAGGCCACCTTGGTATGGTGTACACTAGAATTAGAGGAGGGCCACAGATAATACAGCTGTCTAAGTTGCACCTGTCTCCTAGTATAGCTTAGCCAAGGTGGACCTGAGGGTGCAGTTCTGTCTCTCCACCTACCCAGAGCTCTGGGGCAAGTAAGCTGGGTGGAGTTCTCATTTTACCCCTAAAGCCAAGGCCAGCTCCCAGACTACCTTATCTATGAACACCAGCCCATATCTGAGTCTATATAAGGGAATGATCAACTTTAAAAAGACCTTAGTTACCTCTCTCAAAATTTCAGTCCTATTTGGGACAGCCTCTACCCAACTAGAGTAGGTGCAAATCAGAACTAACAGGTATTTTTGATTTCTAGTTGTTGGCTTGACCTTAGTGAAGTTAACCCCAACATTCTCAAAGGTGGTGGTCCCATACCTCCTTTTTTTTATTTTAAGGATGAAAGAATGGAGACATACAAACCAGAACAAGCCATAAACAATAACGAAAATACAAAATTATACAGAACATAGCAGGGAATTAGCACTGGATGCTGTATTACATAATGTCATCTTCACACTAGTTAACACACAAACATTAAAGGAAATACCAAATTATAGAGAAGATAGTAGGGAATCAGCACTGGATGCTGCATAACAAAGTTATCTTCACTTCTGTTAATACAAAAACGATTGAGGAAATACAAATTATAGAGAACATAGAAGGGAATTAGCTCTGGATGCTGTCCTAAATAATGTTACCTTCACATGTTACTCAGTTACACAGATGATGGCCCATTTGATCATTCAATTTTCTCCTCTCTCATCCCCGTTGCCCTACCACTCAATCAGTCATCTTCCCTGTGATAATAACTGTATTCCTGGGTTTATCTATACCCCTGGACTCTCGCCTTGGGAAGAGATATAGCTGCCTCAGACTATACTATAGCGTACATGGGTGTATACAAACTGCCATGGTCAGAGGTGGAAAAGCACCTATGCTCACAGTGGACCACCCAGCTCCACCCCGTCGCCATGCTATGGGTGGGGGCAGGTCCAGTCTGTACGGTGTCCTCAGTGGGGCCCTCAGCGGAGCAGCCACGGGGCCCACAGTGGAGCAGCCGTGGGGTACTCGCCCCCGTCAGGGTGCCCTCGGTGACCCGTTTGGCTCTGTCCCATTACCTCGATGCCAGAGGCCCTTTCTTCTCTTCCTCCCTCCTCCTGATCTTCAGTATTACAGTTTCCCACCACTTGAAGCTGGGCATTGGATGAACTTACGATGCTTGGTATAAGGGTTTGAAATCTCCCTGGCCTGTTCTCACTGTGTTGGTTCAGGGTATGAACTGAGTTTAAAGATTAGTTCTAGAATAGAGTTGGAGGATTTTCTCGGGTCTGCTGTATAGAGTATGTCATTGTTTTTCAGACTCCTGGTCTGCTGCTTTTCATCTAATTTGTTGCTATGGGTTCATGCAAGGTTCATATGTGCAAGCTGTAAAGAGACCCTCTTGGTGCTCACATTAATAGTTTGGGGTGAGTCCTGAAGACCGTCGATTCATCCCATTGTTGCCAGGAACAGGCGGTGCTTGCTCAAGCTGCCGAGACTCAAGGTGCTCCCAGAGAAAGTTCAGGGTGGGAACTGAGTTCCGGCAACCCAGCTCATGCTTCCTGCCTGATGTTGGAGTGAGAAGGGCATGGAGCCATGCGATCCACCTCCATCTGCATCTCCCTCTTGTTGCGGTGCTGGAACCCCCATCCGCTCCTTGGCCGGATCCCTGGGAGCTGACGTGGCTTACCACTGAGGTTCCCCGCTGCTCTCCGCCAGTAGCCGCTCACCCAGCAGAGAGGCAGGGGGCCACCGCCTTGAGGCAGGTGCAGAGCCAGGCATGGTGGGCTGTGTACTAGTTGCATTGATTCTCTTCAGGCACTGATTAGGAAGGTTGCTGCAGGGTGGGGACTCTGCCCCAGGGGCTGTCGCAACCTCTCATTCTCACACTGGGTTCAACAACTGCTCCTGACCTCCACTGCCTCCTTTCCTGGCTGCGCCCTCCTCTCTCCAGCCCTGGACCAGCTCTCAGAACTCCGCTCTCCTCTGGCTGAGTCAGGAGGCTTCCGTAAGTGTGGGCCTCCGAAGCTGAAGCTGAGAATGCTGGCACAAGGGCACGGGCCATGGGTGTGCTTGGAGCAGTGACTTCCTCCTTCTCCTCTCCTCCCGACTGTGCCATGGGTATCTCCGATCCTTTCCTCCAGCAGAGGTTTTGCTTATTCTTTCCGAGGGCTTCAATTCCCATTTCAGATCCTTCCTGAGTTCAGGATACCCACCTCTTTCCCTTCTGTCCTTCACATGTTGCTATATTCCTATATTCCTTTGTCTGA
Source organism: Dinomys branickii (assembly GCA_004027595.1). Taxonomy (NCBI): domain Eukaryota; kingdom Metazoa; phylum Chordata; class Mammalia; order Rodentia; family Dinomyidae; genus Dinomys; species Dinomys branickii. The sequence continues at coordinate 3,737 of PVLD010015430.1, read as the reverse complement.
GTGGCATTCCTCTGGGAGGTTCTCTCTCTGCTGCCTACCTGGTTGCCATCTTGAAGTCCTCTCGTAAAATTTACTTAGTTATTTGTTACTTTCTAGTGAATTGACCATTATATTTCTAAAGTTCTGAAATGGCCAACAGACCATACAAAGATACCACTTTAGGGTCTTGCTTGAAACCAACAGCTACAGAAAACTGCTGGCCTTGATTCAGGGCCATGGTCCCATACCTCCTGATGCCATTCCTGGTGGTGGGGCTGCTGAGCATGGTTGTTGTGAGTACAAAGTTTGCATCTCTCAGGCGCGGAGGAGCACAATGCCCAAAGTCTGGGGATATAAAAATGCTGACAAAGCAACTCTACAATAGCAGTTCTTTTTTTCCCAATGAGTGTAGGTCCTGTATCACAAAATGTCCAAAGACTCAGTAAGGAACACAATCTCTCCTGGTAGCACTAGTCACCCATTTTTATCAGTGACTCCCTCTGACTTAGCCCAATCTAACTGCCTCTGAATAAGTACTTTTTCAGACAGCGGTTTCCAGATTGGCTGCCTCTTCTGTTGTTAAGTCCACAGTGCAATGCCTTGGGCCTCTAAAGAGCCTCTCTCTGATGGCTGGGCCAATGTATAATGGCCACCCTTTTTGGCAGCCAAACTGTTGGTAGCAACCCTAATATTTCTTGTGAATTTTTGATATCTTTTTTTTTAACCTGTTGTCAGGAGCTCTCTTTCTCTCTGTAAGCACCCATGCACATCGAGGGTGGCAAAAGTGTAGCAGAAGTCAGTATAGATATTGACCATCTGTTCATTTCCAATTTCAAAGCCCAGGTGGGGGATACCAGCTTGGCTTTTTGGGCCAATGTCCCAGGAGGAAGTGTTTGTGATTGAACAGTTTGGTCTCTGTGACAACAGCTGCTCTTATCCTCTGGACTCCATCTGTTATCACACTGTTGTCATCTGAAAACAGGGTCAAATCAGGATCCTGGAGGGACGAATCTTGGAGGTCTGGTCATGCCGAGTAGGTCATCTTGACTGATTTGATGGAGTCATGTTTGGGTGGCTCCATGGATGTGAGCAGCAGTGAGGCTGGAATGAAAGCTTGCATGGGCACAGTTGCTGTGGTTAATCAGAGATCCTCAAGAAAGACCCGCTGATATTGGGTCAGTTGGGCTCCCAACAACCATTTGCCATTGAGACCCTTTCATAGGGGCATGCGGAGCATATACCTTTAAAGTCTATCCAAAGTTCAGCTTGTCAGCCTCTATTACCAGGATGGCAGTGGCAGCTGTGGCCTGTAGGCAGGGAGGCCAATCCACTGCCACTGGGTCTAGCTTCTTAGACAGGTATATCATAGGACAATGCCAAGATGTCCCGAATGATGTTCCCCTTCTTGTATCTGGGAGGGCTGAAGCTGGGATGCCTAACAACTCCCTTTTGAGGATGTAGTAGGTAGACATTAAGCTTGACTAAAAGGCACCAAATCCTTCGACAAGGCTTTAAAACTCAACTGACTTACTAACAAACATTTTTACTTTAGTGGATAAAATTTACAATTTAAAGATTTTTTTATAAATATGGTCTGATTTTACTCACATTATTTTTTATTGTTTTCATCTATTAAAAACACTATCAACACTTTTTTTACCCTTTAATTCTGATGCCAATTACTAAACATCTTGAGGAGGTGTGACCAATGATTTTATGATGTAGAAAAGATGCTGAAATAATTTCAAAGAAAAATGTTTTTGATACACTATATATTTTATAGGATACATTCTCAATATAGGCAATTATCTCTGACTTGTGCTAAATTTTTAGGAACAATAAACACACATGCTCACACAGACACACTCCTTTTTTAGTTACACACATAAGATCAGAGGTTATGTGCACAAGACTATGGAACCAAGAAAATATGGGTGCTATGTGTGTCAGGCTCAGTGATTCTGCAGTTTGGATGGGCTGCAGATGGGCTCAAGATTGTCTCTTTAGCATTTTTTAACTCTGAAGTGAAGTTTACATTTGATTGTAAAACTTTTGAATAGGATTTTTTCCTGTACCATTACTCATGTAAATGATGAATACTTCACATCTATCAAAACCACAAATTTCAGCGTTGAGCACCTTTTTAAAACAAAATATTTACTCTAGCTTTATTTGCTGCTTCAGTAATTGGCAGAATTGATATAAGAAAACCTTTAAATAATTCAGAAAATTAAAGACAAAGGCTTTCTGTCTCTCACCTTTCACTCTATAATTTATTTTTTACTTTTAAGCCCAAATTGTTTTGCATGGTTATTTAATTCTTTAAGTGTCCACGGTAAAGCTCTGCTACAGCAAGCTGGACTTTTAAAGCAGCTTAGCTAAGGATCACATCACGCCATGGCCTTTCAAGGCAAGAAGGAATTTGCTACCTTAACAAATGTAAAAAATACCAAATATTGGTACTGTCCGGTGAGGTTTTTACAAAGGAGAATATGTGGCTGTGCCATGACTTTGTTATCCTTACGTGGTGGTACTAGTTAATCTACTGGAATGCTTCTTGTTAGTAAGGCTAGGCAATATGTCCATCTCAGTTGTTTCATTCTTGTTCAGGAGATGAAGACCTCTTCCGTTTGGGTGATAGAGGATTAGTTTGGGATTTTTAATAATATAGGTCACTAGTACAAAAAAGGGACATAAACAATTACAGATCAAGTATATCCTTTTTCCTCAGCTACTGGCACTTGTTGCAAATGAGGGGGGCATGCAGGATCCTTGGACATTGAATCCCTGGCAGTGGAGTCTGGCCCCACCTCTAGTGACAGCTGCTGCTGGGCCAGGTGAGTAGCCTGATAGGGCAGTGGAACAGCAAGCAGTGGGGCCATGGCAAGGGGATTACCCTCCTCTGGGGCAGAGGGTAGGATTACCAGTCACAGCTTTGCAGAGTGGTCTTTTCCCTTTAAAAGGAGGACATGCTCAGGGGACTCACGTGTACATATTTGGAACCAAGGGGTAAGGGCTCAGACCAAAAATCAATATAAGGAAACTGGCCAGGTGGGCCGGGCTTGCTCATAACCACATTCCAAATTTGCACAGTTGCCTGAGGGTCCAGAGTCCCTTTTGCTGGCTATCCAGTACCACATGATGGCCACTCCAGTTCACAGAATGCTTTCAGCCTCCCTGGCTTTATCTTTACCCCATAATCATTCTTAAATTTGTCAAAGTTCTAAATCATACATCTAACACAGTGAGCTTAGAGGGAGTGGCCCCCATATTGACAATCAGAATTGGATTGTAGATCAATTATCTGCTACCTCAGTCCCTCCCAAACCCACTCTACCAGAAATCCAAACAGCAGTCCTAGACTGAGCAGACTGGAGACAGCTGTGGCGCTGGTCACAGCTTTTTCCAATTGATCTTTTTTTTTTTTTTTTTTGAAAATTTTAGGCATTGTTCATTCTTTTCTATAAACCACAGACATCAGCACTACATCTAACCCAGCTATCCTTGTATATACATGTAAATTTTGTTTTCCATTTTATTTATTTTTTTATTTTAGAAACATAAAAGTACAAAAACATATTGACAAACAGACACCCATTATCATAGAAAATAGTACAATCACAAATAATCTATAGACAAAGAGATATGGTCTCAACAGTAGTTGTTGCTTTATCCATTGATATCTTCGAATTGTAGATGTATGGACCCATATACAGACATGCAAATTTAGTCAGACAATTGATCCTCTCAACAACAGA